>JASAMZ010000961.1:0-64885 GCA_030248115.1 Linhomoeus sp. GSCO2_2 | reverse complement strand
TATATGTTGCTAATTCTTTTCCTTCGTTCAGTTACGTATTGCTAAATGTCTTCGGATACCTTTACACCAAATTCATTGATTTGGTTTTTGATCAGGCCTCCCATCCTGACAAAACCACTCGCAGCAAAAACCTTTCCAAACTGGCCAAAACTGACAAGTTGTCTGATTGGCGAACAGACAACCAGAGCCATTCTCAACATTTATCAGAGCTGTCAGGGCCGGGGGACAGTGAGCCTCAGAGACTGAAGTAATAGAAATATGCTAGAATTGTTTCTAAAGTGACATCTCAATCACTGGCGTGCTTATAGGAGCAGGGTTCATTGATGCCTGTAACGAATGGCTGCGCTCTGTGTATAAGCGATTGCACACCCAGAACTCCTGGCGCTCGAACAAGCGGAAGCTCTCTGATCTCTCCGTCCCAAGACCTCTGCTGCCAAGCGCTTCAGACTGCTGTTAGTGGAGGTAATGTCTAGATTATTGCAGTTATCAGCTGATGGTTGACAACGTTCCTTTTGACGCTAGGCTAATCGAGCCGAATATCGACTGCAATAAGGGCATGTATTTGCTCATTTCAGGTTCGGGTGGGCTGACCGACGACGACCTGATCAAGCAACTGAAATTCCTCGAGTGGAAAAGCGAAAGACGCATGTGCGCAAAGCCATGCGCAGTGGCCGCAATCCCCTGAACACCTCCCGCTGAGGCGCGCAATCCCCTGCTGACACCCCTGCGTTCCCCACACCTCATTTGCTTTCTGATGACAATACGTGTTTGTTTGAGCGACACACCCGTGAAAAGAAATTTTGAAATTTAAGCTGTTTGAAATTGTCGAAATTTTCGATTTTTGACAATACCCTTGAAAATATCCCTAATTTCGTTAATTATAAAATCTGAAACTATTTGATAAATACTTGGCAGACTATGCTCGACACATCCGCGAAAAGAAATTTTGAAATTTAAGCTGTTTGAAATTGTCGAAATTTGGGAATTTTGACAAAAACCTTAAAAATATCCCTAATTTCGTTAATTATATTCGTTGAAACTACTTGTTAACTACTTGGCAGACTATGCTCGATACATCCGTGCAAAGAAGTTTTGAAATTTAAGCTGTTTGAATTTGTTGAAATTTGGCAATTTTGACAAAACCCTTGAAAATATCCCAAATTTCGTTAATTATAAAATCTGAAACTATTTGATAAATACTTGGCAGACTACGCTCGACACATCCGCAAAAAGAAATTTTGAAATTTAAGCCGTTTGAAATTGTCGAAATTTAGGAATTTTGACAAAAACCTTGAAAATATCCCTAATTTCGTTAATTATATTCGCTGAAACTATTTGCTAAATACTTGGCAGACTATGCTCGATACATCCGTGCAAAGAAGTTTTGAAATTTAAGCTGTTTGAATTTGTCGAAATTTGGGAATTTTGACAAAAACCTTGAAAATATCCCTAATTTCGTGAACTCCAAAATCCGAGACTATGTCACAAATTCATCGCGTCTTATGCCCTTTCCATTTCAGCAAAAACTTTGCCGATACGACTTGTAAATAAAAGTGTCATTTTTGACATTTTCATATTTTAATTGCAAATATCTCGAAATAGGGAAATTAGCAACAGAAACGGACAACGGCACGTTACTCAGCGCATTCGACTCCATTGGGTGGCACTAACCGTCATGTCTAGTTTTGTGACACAGACACACACACAGACACACACACAGAAACACGAACAGACAATAGCGTCCGTATATATACTCGCCGCCCTGGGGGGCGGCGAAAAAATTAAATGTCATATTTTCAATCATTGACTCTTACCTTCGCTTCTCTTTCTTGGGAGGTGTGGGTGAGCCTTTGGGGGCCTCTTCTGACTGCTGGAGGAGGGCCTGCAGACGGGCCAGCTCCGCCATCTGAGCCGCCATGGCCATCGCGCCCAGTTGTCGCAGGGGGTGGTCGCAGGGGGGTGCTCACAGCAGGGGTATCTCTCGCAGGGGTAGCTCTCGCAGGGGGGCACTCTCTCAAGGGGTCGCTCTTGTAGGGCTCACAGGACAAGTTATATAGGGCGTTCGACTCATCCATATCAGAAATATGGTAGGTACGAACTACCATACAGCCAGTTCAGAATATTTCACTTTTGTCACAGGCAGTCACAAAACTTATATTCTTTACAAGGAAGGGTGTACCTCCGACGCATTCCCAAGTCCTACAAATCACACCCTACAAATCACATGCGTCCACGTACCTACAGAGCACAGGGGTGCACATGGCTACAAACTAAAGAATGGGGAACGCCGCGTCTGGGTCGGGTAACTGGGGTGGTGGGGTGGGTAACGGGTGGTCGCTCAAACAAACACGTATTGTCATCAGAAAGCAAATGAGGTGTGGGGTAACTGCAGGGGTGTCAGCAGGGGATTGCGCGCCTCAGCGGGAGGTGTTCAGGGGATTGCGGCCACTGCGCATGGCTTTGCGCACATGCGTCTTTCGCTTTTCCATCTCGAGGAATTTCAGTTGCTTGATCAGGTCGTCGTCGGTCAGCCCACCCGAACCTGAAATGAGCAAATACATGCCCTTATTGCAGTCGATATTTGCTCTGATTAGCCTAGCGTCAAAAGGAACGTTGTCAACCATCAGCTGATAACTGCAATAATCTAAGACATTACCTCCACTAACAGCAGTCGAGCGCTTGGCAGCAGAGGTCTTGGGACCGGAGAGATCAGAGAGCTTCCGCTTGTTCGAGCGCCAGGAGTTCTGGGTGTGCAATCGCTTATACACAGAGCGCAGCCATTCGTTACAGGCATCAATGAACTGCTCCTATAAGCACGCCAGTGATTGAGATGTCACTTTAGAAACAATTCTAGCATATTGATTACTTCAGCTCTGAAGGCCCCCACTGTCCGGCTGACAGCTCTGATAAATGTTGAGAATGGCTCTGGTTGTCTGTTCGCCAGATCATAGACTCTGTCAGTTTTGGCCAGTTTGGAAAAGGTTTTTGCTGCGAGTGGTTTTGTCAGGATGGGAGGCCGATCAAAAACCAAATCAATGAATTTGGTGTAGAGGTAGTCCAGCATTTCCGTGGAAATTTGGCCAAAAGTTTTGCCAGTGTTCTCAGTTACTTGGAGCCCAATTTTGGTAATTTCGGCCTTCCAGAGCGTCGGCAGCTCAACGGCAGCATCATAAGCCACGATCTTAGTTCCTGATCCGCCAGTGGTGCGGCCAAATAGGTTTGGAATGATCTCAGTCTCGTGATGATCGTAGTCGTCCAGCAAATAATCAATAAAGAGATCGTCATCGGTACACTTAGAGTCAGACCGACATCCATTGCCCTAAATGTGCATGACAATCTCTGACGTGCACATTGGAGATTAGCCTAGCACCAGCTTACCGCAAGGCTGGCGTCCAGGTGCGCGGCCAGCCTCTCTGATAGGGGTCCAGGAGCCGGGCGTCCACTTGCCGACGAGCACGGCTTCGCAGCGGCCGATGGGAGAGCCTCTGAGGCCCCCTCTGCAGTGGACGTGTGAGTGGTGGTCGGAGGAAGGGAGCTTGTCGAGGCCAGATCGATGTGGGAATCGACAGCAGCAGACGTCGCCTGACATTGCTTGACACTACACTGATCTGACTACCGTATCACGCAAGATGTAGCACACACGAAGTTCACCTTCAATCGTGCTATCGCCTCTCGGACAGTGCCGCGGTGTGGCGGCGCGACAGGGGCTGGAGGGACCCCCGCAAGGTGGTTCGATGGTGCAGGTGGGGGTGTCAGAGGGGCCATGCCCTCAGAGGTGGAGGCACCAGCGGTGGAATCAACAGATGAGTCCAGAGTGGAAGTCGCGAGAGGTGCGTCCAAGAACAGACGGAACTCTTCGTCGTCATCGGCGTCGATGCTCACATCTGGGGCTGTCTTGTGGAGACGCACGCCGTGGCTGCATCCACCCTGATTGACCCCCTTGATGAAGCTGTTGGCAGCCTCAGTGACGCTGGCGACGGCGTTCTGGATTGCTGTCGTTGTGGTTTCGACCAGCAGCTGGTTTTGTCTGATCATGTTGTCTTGAGCGGCAGTGCAGCGGTCCAAAGCGGAGGCACACTTGCTCAGCTGGTCTACCACCAAGCGGACCTCTCTGCGATCAAAGGCAGCTTCGGTGCGGATCTCTGTGCGGTAGTCTTGCACGTTCTTCTCAAGGGCAGAGAAGATGGACTGCCACCCAGAGGCCTGCTTTTCTGCCCGCGCGTTGATGTCTGAGGCAAACTGGGAGGCGAACTGCCGCAGACACTCGCCGAGGGTCTCTCCAGCAACAGTGCTGAAACATGTATAAACGCAACCAGTCCAACGACTTGCAAATGTGTCGCTAACATGACTTCAGTGAACTATCTTACGTCAATCATGGTCCTCACCTAGTGAGAAAGTTGGCCACACTGCTGCGGATCTCCTCTTGGGTCAATGAGGGGCCAACTGGAGTGGCACCACTGCAGCCACTGGCAAATGGAGGGGGACCACTGGAGCCGCTGGGACAACTGGGGTCGTCAAGAGCCGATGATGGCAGGGACTGTGACGTGGAGGCATCAGTGGCATTGGAAGTAGACACTTGAGTCTTTCGGCGGGTTTTTCTCTTGGTAGTAGTGGGAGGGGGCGCATCTGACGACCTAGATCAATGCAAGGTCATTTCAACTCGTACGGTGGGATGTATGGACATATCAAAGCCTGGCAAGTATCTTACGTGCTTGTCTGTTCGCATTCCACGAGCGCAGAGGCGAGATCAGAGCCACTTGTCGCCAGACTTTGGTTGGTGATTTTGCTGGCTGCCACGCCGACGTCGGGAATGGGGGGTAGGCTGCACTCTACGCTGCAAAACAGTGACACTTCAACGTGTTTAGCAATCTCCGTGTAACATATAGTGAATCAGACAAACCTGCTGCCGAAGTCATCCAGGCACTCATAGAGAATGGCAGAGACCAGACCGGTGTCTGGGAAGAAAATGCCAGCCCTCCTCAAGACGTGGTCGGAGTATTGGACGATCCCCATGCGAAATCCCAGTTGCACATGCTCCCCTTGACCCAGCCCATGAGTGGCCATCTTATTGAACCGGGTCCGCGCTTGGCGAGACTCGAACTCGCGCGGCAGCGCCCTGCTCGGCCTCTTCCTCCGCACCAGCGATGCCGAGTATATCTGAAGTCAATGTCACGGGTCAGACTGCACAATACCTACATTGTGCGGTGGAGTTACAGTGTTTTATCTCATCACAGTACTTCAAAACATGCCTGATCTGCATAGGTGTCGAATCCCACTTGGTAGCACAACTTGTTGGGGGAGATGGGGTCCCTAAACACCTTGCGCAGCGTGCCGAAGTACCACTGCCCGACTTCGAGGACTTGGACAGGGGTTTTGAGTGGCATCCCACTAGTGATGTTCTCCGATTCCAAGTGCTGAAATAGCAATCAGTCACCTCTGTGACCAGGCCTAGACTGACCCCCTGCTGAGAGACCCACTCAATGCCAGCCTGGAGTAGGAAAGGGGGGCGGAGACACATTTGGACAACAATTCACTCTCCCCGATTGTGGAGAGGGGGAAAATCGACCGGACTGCAATCCTAGGCCGACGCGTAGGTCTAAGCATGGCCCTACGACGCTCAAGTGACCTCTGTGACCAGGCCTAGACTGACCCCCTGCTGAGAGACCCACTCAATGCCAGCCTGGAGTAGGAAAAGGGGGCGGAGACACATTTGGGCAACAATTCACTCTCCCCCATTGTGGAGAGGGGAAAATCGACCGGACTGCAATCCTAGGCCGACGCGTAGGTCTAAGCATGGCCCTACGACGCTCAAGTGACCTCTGTGACCAGGCCTAGACTGACCCCCTGCTGAGAGACCCACTCAATGCCAGCCTGGAGTAGGAAAGGGGGGCGGAGACACATTTGGGCAACAATTCACTCTCCCCCATTGTGGAGAGGGGGAAAATCGACCGGACTGCAATCCTAGGCCGACGCGTAGGTCTAAGCATGGCCCTACGACGCTCAAGTGACCTCTGTGACCAGGCCTAGACTGACCCCCTGCTGAGAGACCCACTCAATGCCAGCCTGGAGTAGGAAAGGGGGGCGGAGACACATTTGGGCAACAATTCACTCTCCCCGATTGTGGAGAGGGGGAAAATCGACCGGACTGCAATCCTAGGCCGACGCGTAGGTCTAAGCATGGCCCTACGACGCTCAAGTGACCTCTGTGACCAGGCCTAGACTGACCCCCTGCTGAGAGACCCACTCAATGCCAGCCTGGAGTAGGAAAGGGGGGCGGAGACACATTTGGGCAACAATTCACTCTCCCCCATTGTGGAGAGGGGAAAATCGACCGGACTGCAATCCTAGGCCGACGCGTAGGTCTAAGCATGGCCCTACGACGCTCAAGTGACCTCTGTGACCAGGCCTAGACTGACCCCCTGCTGAGAGACCCACTCAATGCCAGCCTGGAGTAGGAAAGGGGGGCGGAGACACATTTGGGCAACAATTCACTCTCCCCCATTGTGGAGAGGGGAAAATCGACCGGACTGCAATCCTAGGCCGACGCGTAGGTCTAAGCATGGCCCTACGACGCTCAAGTGACCTCTGTGACCAGGCCTAGACTGACCCCCTGCTGAGAGACCCACTCAATGCCAGCCTGGAGTAGGAAAGGGGGGCGGAGACACATTTGGGCAAAAATTCACTCTCCCCCTTTGTGTATTGTGTTAAAATCGACCGGACTGCAATCCTAGGCCGACGCGTAGGTCTAAGCATGGCCCTACGACGCTCAAGTGACCTCTGTGACCAGGCCTAGACTGACCCCCTGCTGAGAGACCCACTCAATGCCAGCCTGGAGTAGGAAAGGGGGGCGGAGACACATTTGGGCAACAATTCACTCTCCCCCATTGTGGAGAGGGGGAAAATCGACCGGACTGCAATCCTAGGCCGACGCGTAGGTCTAAGCATGGCCCTACGACGCTCAAGTGACCTCTGTGACCAGGCCTAGACTGACCCCCTGCTGAGAGACCCACTCAATGCCAGCCTGGAGTAGGAAAGGGGGGCGGAGACACATTTGGGCAACAATTCACTCTCCCCCATTGTGGAGAGGGGGAAAATCGACCGGACTGCAATCCTAGGCCGACGCGTAGGTCTAAGCATGGCCCTACGACGCTCAAGTGACCTCTGTGACCAGGCCTAGACTGACCCCCTGCTGAGAGACCCACTCAATGCCAGCCTGGAGTAGGAAAGGGGGGCGGAGACACATTTGGGCAACAATTCACTCTCCCCCATTGTGGAGAGGGGGAAAATCGACCGGACTGCAATCCTAGGCCGACGCGTAGGTCTAAGCATGGCCCTACGACGCTCAAGTGACCTCTGTGACCAGGCCTAGACTGACCCCCTGCTGAGAGACCCACTCAATGCCAGCCTGGAGTAGGAAAGGGGGGCGGAGACACATTTGGGCAACAATTCACTCTCCCCCATTGTGGAGAGGGGGAAAATCGACCGGACTGCAATCCTAGGCCGACGCGTAGGTCTAAGCATGGCCCTACGACGCTCAAGTGACCTCTGTGACCAGGCCTAGACTGACCCCCTGCTGAGAGACCCACTCAATGCCAGCCTGGAGTAGGAAAAGGGGGCGGAGACACATTTGGGCAACAATTCACTCTCCCCCATTGTGGAGAGGGGGAAAATCGACCGGACTGCAATCCTAGGCCGACGCGTAGGTCTAAGCATGGCCCTACGACGCTCAAGTGACCTCTGTGACCAGGCCTAGACTGACCCCCTGCTGGAAGACCCACTCAATGCCACCCTGGAGTAGGAAAGGCAGTTGAGATACATTTGGCAACAATTCACTCTCCCCGATTGTGGAGAGCATGAAAATCGACCGGACTGGCTTCCTAGGCTGACGCGTCGGTCTAAGCATGGCCCTACAATGCACAAGTGACCTCTGTGACCAGGCCTAGACTGACCCCCTGCTGGGAGACCCACTCAATGCCACCCTGGAGTAGGAAAGGGGGGCGGAGACACATTTGGACAACAATTCACTCTCCCCGATTGTGGAGAGGGGGAAAATCGACCGGACTGCAATCCTAGGCCGACGCGTAGGTCTAAGCATGGCCCTACGACGCTCAAGTGACCTCTGTGACCAGGTCTAGACTGACCCCCTGCTGAGAGACCCACTCAATGCCAGCCTGGAGTAGGAAAGGGGGGTTGAGATACTGTGACCAGGCCTAGACTGACGTACCGATTCAAGCGCAGTTGATATCTGCTCGACGAAACTGGCGCCTCTGGGCTCGTGTGCGCTGTCTGCGGCAGTTGGTCGCGTGATGGGCTGTCCGTCGGGAACGAAAGGGAGGTCGGATGGGGCCGGGGTCCGCAAGGTAGGCACGGGGGAGTCTGGATCATAGATATAAGACTGTGTGACAGCCATGTTTGCTACGCGGAATACGAATGAATAAATTAACCTAAGAACGATCGCTTGCGGGTGTGGTGGGAGGCGGCTTTGGCCTGACTGGTCTTCGACGTGCCGCAGACTGTGTCAAGTAACCTGTTGAGTGTGGAGCGAACCGCAATGGGTACCGGTCTCGAATGCTGAAGTGAATTGCATCGCTGCACATCAGAGACAGATGACCCAAAAGTTACCGCTAACTAAGGAAGGCAACTTACCGCGCGGTCCATGACCGAAGTCGGCGGCGAACGTGAGCTGAGACGCGAAGGGACGTTGATTACAGAGAAAAGCTTGAAGACTTTCGAAGAAAGACGCGGAAACTCGACAAGAAAAGTCGGCGTCGGTTTTCGATGATGTTGTCTATGTCCTGCAAGAAATTGAATTTGCGCCTTTCCATTCCTGTGAGTTGCATGCGACTGATCGTACGGTATGTTTGGCTATGACAAAAAATTATTGCTCAATACATGAAGGCCAAAACGACGCAATCATTGTAAGTATCAAATGTATATGGGTTGTATTAATAACAAATAATAGATACGATAAGAGGGGATTGCAAACATGAACATACGCATCACTGGAACATGACGATCGTGACTTGCGCCGGACCGGCATACAGAGTCTGCTGTGTTATGATGCCCTGTTGGTTGAAGGACGTGGTGGTCGTGAATCCGCCCAAGGGCATCACCACCGTGATAGTGCATGATGGGTGAAGCTGCCCACCCTGGACTTGAGCGGCCGCTCCGCCAGCTGATTCATGTATATATTGGTTTCCAGTGTGATGTCAGACAGTTTTAAAGCATACCTGGCGGTGGCTGTTGTTGCTGCCCGCCGCCCTGTGCTCCCTGCTGCGGTTGTTGTCCCTGCGGACCTGCCTGGGCCTGACCACCGTGATGTTGATGGGCAGGTGGTGGCCCCTGCGGTTGAGGCGCAATATTAGCGACGGGGACACCCGGCGGATTCATTTGAAAAGGCAGACAGACGCACCCAAAAGTAGAGTGGAACCGAACATCTGCAGTGATCTGCAGTGGTTTTCGTCCCATTCTCACAGCACGGAAACCCATAATCATAACCCTCGACATTCATAACGACCGGTCGTTGTTCGGCGCTCCAATGACAGCTGTGGCAGTTGTGCAGCGTGACGGCCAATGGCCAAAAAGCCCTCTACCGCTGGCCGACGATACTCCAAGGCCGACGATACTCCGCTGGCTATGTGCCTCTGAGATATATGCACCCGCTAAAAAGCCGTCTGGTAGTGCTGATGTATCCCGGTTTCGTCCCAGCGTGCGGCGAAAGTTACGACCGAAAATCAGAATGACTGCCGCTCTCTCCCTCTGTCGCTGCGCACAATGGTGTGGGTGAATTGCCTATGCCCCCATAGCCCCCCCCCCCTTTCGCGTCCGAATTGCAGATGGCGAATTCCCTATGCAACCCCCCCCCCCCCCCCCCAACCATTCCCGTCCGAATTGCAGACGGCGAATTCCCTATGCAACCCCCCCCCCCCCCCCCCCCATGCTGGCCCCGCTTGCGCGCCTCCTGGCCAATCCCTCCCTCCCCTCACCCATCTGTGATGACGTGTCTGAGCACTTCGCATGCGTGCGGCAATCTCCATGCCCCCTCCGGGCAGCATACAGGTACAGCAGGCTCGTATCTCCCCTGATCCAAAGATAGAAGCATCCAATTAACCCCGCGGGTGATGACGACGTGTATGCGAGCTTCGGCTGCGCGCCTCTGTCCCCATATCTACCTCCCTACATCCCCTCACCCGTCTGTGTTGATGTGTCTGAGCACTTCAGTTGCACACTTTAGTGGTATTGACACAAACAGGATGTTCCATGCGAATGCGAATGTCTGTGCTGAAGTGTCTGAGCGCTGAAAGTAATCAAATTGATAGGTATTAGTACTAACGAGATGTCCTATGCGATTGCAAGATGTCTGTCAGACACGTTACTAGTACTCTGTGAGCGATAATATTAACCGAGTTGGTAGCTATATGTACTAGCATAGTAACGCGCTGTGACAAAGAATTTTATAGAAAGTATACATATTTGTTTTAGCATAGATAAAGCCTGTAAGGAGGTGTGATTGGTAAAGCGAGATGTGGAAAGTGTACACTTCATAGGTGTCAAAGGGCACATCATATGTGATCAGACACGCCTAGTCCGTGCGTCCTATGCGATTTGCTCCATTTTGTCGATCTTAGGCTCGCATGGGGAAAGTCTATGTCCCTTGTGACATGAGTGTCAGCGTATGATTTGGGAATTGTCAGGCTGACTGTCAGGCTGACACCTTTATTCGGTTATATTCCTATGCGGTTGACTGCACTTGCAAACTGTAATGCATGCAACTGAGACACTACACATGTACCTATCTACACGGTGGCCCAGAAAAGTAAGACCCCTAACTTTGGTGCCGCCGTTCTCGAGCTTGACTCAACTCAACTCAAGGAGCAGGATGTTCCCATTAATAGAAGGCCTAACGAAGTGTCAAAATTTCAGACCATTAGACACACCAGACAGAAGATGGCACCGTTTTACGCAACGTCGTGTCGTAAGTCGAGGGCAATGCCTTTTCCAAGCAGGACGTCGATTAGGAGACTGACACCTCGGCATACGTGTTGCAGCCAACTGGGGAGGGGGGGGGGGTGGCTTGGAGTGGTGGGGGGGGGGGGGGGGGTTAAACGACCTGCCAATTATGCCAAAACAAGCTTCGAGTAAAAACTGGGTACCCCGATGATGGTTAATTGGCATTGCATAGTGTTTCGTGCATTTGAGGAGGAGTACATTCAATAGCGTGTCAGAACAGCAAGTTGACCATTTCTTCGGGGACTTTCGCCGCAGTTACTCGAGCTTCCAAAGAAAGTTTGCGCCATAATTGTTTAAAAATCGAATTGTTTAGATCGAATAGGTGGCAAAAACAAACGCTGCCTGACGCATCCGTGGAAAAACCTTGCTAAAAACAAGTTGTGATGGCAACTTTGAGAATTTTAAAACCGGGTATGTAAAAGTAAGTAAAATCTGAAATTTGAAAACCGGGTAAGTGCAAGTAAGTATGCCCAGTTATTCGGAAACCAGGTAAGTGCTTGAACCTAAAACCGGGTAAACCGGGTAAGTAAACTGAAGTAGAAATCTCGATTTCTGCAAGTCAGAAAGCCAAAATTGTCGCGATTTGCCAACACCAATGTTCTTCCAGAAGTCATACATTCACTTCGCATTCACTAACGTTCCTTTTTGAGCCAAATTTGTAATTCGTGAAACGAAGCAAGATAAGTTAAAGCAACTTCTGCGTTCCCGTTATCAGAAACACCATATAGCATGTCCTGCTCACATTCGGACCTGATGTGAGGAGTCAAGCTGGAGAACGTCGGCCGCAACGTTAGGGTATACCAATTTGTTTGGGCCACTTGCATCTATGCAGTTTTTATGTGGTTTTGTCTTGCTGTGAAGGGTGGGTATACATACTTGTTGCAGTCAATGCCCGTCTTCAGTCAATGTCCGTCTAGACGGCCATCGCCGGATGCGTCAGTAAATCCCCGTCCTCCTTGGGAAGAGACTGCCATCGCCTGATGCGTCAGTAAATCCCCGTCTTCAAAGTGAAAGTCGTCGTAAGCGCAGGCAGAGGGAAGGGACACGGCCGGCCTGAGCAGGAGGTCGGCGCTCAGCTGAGCTGAGCTCAGCTGAGGCATAGCGCGACTACCAACTTCAGGGCGCGCTCCGCGCGCCCTGAAGTCGGTCACCGGTCGCGTTAAGCCTAAGCTTCGGCCCGCCAGACTGCGACGCCGATTGACTCATGTGCACTGTGGGCGCAGGGCGAGCTTAAGCATAGCCTGAGTTCAAAGGGATATACTGTGTCGGAAACTAAAACAGAGAACGAAAAGACGGCCATCGCTTGACGCATCAGGCAGTGGCCTGATCGACCAGGCGATGGCTGATTAGACGGGGATTGACTGACGCATCAGGCGATGACCATCTAGACGGGCATTGACTGAAGACGGCCATCGCCTGTGACATACTGACCTGGTTGAAGATTATTGCTGGTTTCTTGGCAACTTCTATGCACACATTTTCGAACCGTTGCACTGGAAATGCACAGTTGTCATTGAATGCTGTGATTGCCAGGCGCAGTGAAAAGAACAGACTGAGTAGGCAAATGAATAAGTCCGACAGCATTTCCATTCGATGAAATTTTAAAGCATTTATATTAGCCTGCAAGTCGTTGCGCCCAATCTCCCAAAGGAGGGTCAACCCAAGAAGACTCCCAGCGCAGCCTATCCTCCCAAAGTTCGTCGGTCTCTGTTTTGCAAAAAAGGCGAGGTTGCTAGAATATCGGAAATACTAGCAGGCGGATACGGATATTATCTGGTGGCAAGTGGTTGCCACCAGAACGTAAATCATGAGCAAGTTTTTTTCAGGTGGGCAACGGTTGACTGTGGTATTCTCTGGTAGCATCTGAGATGCTACAAAGAACTGTGGTATTCTCTGGTAGCATCTGTGATGATACAAAGATTTTGCATGCCAAAGCCTGGATGGTGTTGTGTTGCAATTGTGTGTTGAGAGTAAAGTTCGCCCTCGCCTTGAGACTCATGGTGACTCGTGAGGTGACCCGTGACTGTGCTGTGTGCACTCTGCATTTGACGTGCTACCTATTGATAGTTTCTCAAATTTGGGCCAAAGGTTGTCTGTTTAGAGAGCTAATCGGGACACATTAGCTGAGGACGAAAATCATGGCCTCTGGCAACTCGACGACGAAGAAGGTATGGTGAAAGGAATTTAGTTGGTAATTTGCCAATGTTTTGTGATGATTTTGCAGGCTGTGAACCGTGAGCTTTTCTCTGGCGGACAGCAAGAAGTGGCACAGCGAGAAGCGGTGCAGGACGAGGCCGCTCCCAACCCGTTTCGAGTGGAGCTGCCAGAGAGGGATACGGTGGACAAGGTGAAATCCATAGAATTTAGCTAATCCATTGTCAGTAGGATGGGTCGACCACTTTGCAGGGCAGTAGCAAGTCTTTGGTGGAGGGCAAAGTCTACCGGTCAAAGCCACTGCGCATGCAACTGCTCGAGAAGGTCGAAGAGGAGCGCAACATGGCCAAGGGTAGCTGCTTCCTGTTCATTATCACGATAGTTTGGTTAGCACTCGCTTCCCTTTCGCAAGGCTGTCCAGAGTAGATGTTGTATCAACTAGGGTTGGCCTCTGACCTCGACACCATGGGAGTGCTAGCGAGCGACTGCGTTGAGCGACTGGAGAAGATCCGCCCCTTCATCGACAATCGATTCGTGCTCGACAAGCTCGCGGATACCTACGACAACCTCGTAGACATTCGCGACATCTGCTTGGAGTCGAGAACTGACGCCGATAAGCTAGCGGAGTCGGTGATGAAGTAGCTAGTTTCTTGATTCGGTTCTAGGTTGGCACTAGTCTGTGTCTGATGGCTGGCGTTGTGATAGCGAGTCGATGCTCTCGAGTAGCAGCAGTTTCCAGCACTTAGCATGACGCGAACGCAAACTGTATCAACACGTTCCATGAATTCGAACTGGGAACACTAGATTTCGACACAACACTGGTACACAACTAGCACCTCGAAAGCACCTTCACCGACGGGAAGCCAAGTCACTGAGATATCGGGGTAGGTCACCCAACTGATGAAACAACTTGAAGCAACGGCGTGAGTGGAGGTGGACCTCGCAAAATGAACAGAAGGAAGTTGTCAACCGCCTATGGAAAGGAGGGTGTAGGAAACACGACCTACGCTTGGCGTACTGAGTGAAGGAAATGGTATGCGGCACATTTTGGAGACGCAGACGGTCGTAGTACTGGCACAAACGCAACCGCTTCAGTGACACGTCACTCCCGCTGACAACAGTGTGCTTGTCAGTGCGCGCACCAAGCTTGCTTAACTCGCGAGCGAGTAACTTGTGCAGCCGCTCGTGCCTGAATTCTGGGTGCAAGTGCCTGTAGATGATGTAGGTGTTGACGATGGCGCACTGGAGGAGGAAGTTGAAGGCGCCAGTCAGCGTCCAGTTCCTGCTTCTTAAGTGACGCCTCCTAGACGCGCGCAGGCGGTCCCTGAAAATTTGTAGCAAATCGATACACAATAGATTCACGGTAGCAATGCAGCTGATATTCTCTTCGTTGTTAACCACACAGCTAGTTTCACACTGATATGATTGAATAGGCTAGATAATCAGCTCAGCAAGCAGCTCACAGCAAGTCAACGCCACCCATGTGGATCTCGTAGCTTCGGAAAATGGGTGGACGAAAGACTCTGATAGTGGCCCACTTCCTCGTTGCCGTGCGCACTTTTCTGACCGCATAAGACTGCTCTGTTGCCGGAGTGCACCAATCGAAAGTAGGGTCGGAGGACAGCATAGATACAGTTTGGTTGTCTTGCCAGGTCACCAGGTCCATAAGACCTGATATTATTGTTCTCAGTTTGATGTCTATTTGACTCTCAAACAGCAGAAGCCGTACCATCTTGAGTGGATGCCCAGAGGGTGTGCGACCTTGGAAGCCGCTTCGCTTGCGAACCACCCTTCAGTAGCTCCTTTGGCAGACCGCTCCTGCCCATCACCATGCCACACCACATCACTCCAATTTTGAGCATACTGTAGACTAACTGTGGTCCTGTGTAACCTCTGTCAGTGTAGACCTGTGAATGGTTCAACTGCAACTGCTACAACCACTGCACACAAAAACTATAACATACGGTTCTGTTTTCCCCAGTGTAGTCCTTCCCTTTCGGTCCCAGATTGCCAGATGTTAGAAGTTGGTAGCAAATAGCTACCGTCCTGCCTCTGGATTCATCAAAGGGCAATGGGTCGGAGGATGATATCAGGCCGTTGTGTATGTAGCCGTTTGGAGAGCACAGGCAATCAACTTTTAACCCACACGGGTCTGGTTTCCTTTTGACTATTTGAGTCAGGTGGCAGCGTCCCTAGTGACAACAAACTGTCGCAAATTCAAATTCTAAATGTGAATTTGAAAATTGTAGCAAGATGTTACCGTATACTTCCCCATAGCCTCATCTATGCAAAGCCACTGATCTGGGTTGTAGAATCGTTGAAAATTTAGGAAGGTCATATTCCACATTTGTCTGATTTTGAATTGGGAATCATAGGCTTCTTTTTGCGCGCGATTCGCAGCACCGCTTTCGCGCACTCCGTCCTCGTCGTATGTTCTGAAGCAATGTGCCGCTTCGATGCGTGTACTGTAGGAAAACGCATAGCAAGTTGCTCACCTAAAATGGCTGTAAATGAGCTTGAAGCAGCTTCGGCTGAGCCCCACATTTTTCACAAATTCGTCTCCTTCTTGGGTAGTGAAGTACTGGTCCACCAAATCGAGCCTCACTTGGTGCATGCGCAGGATTACGGCCAAGAAGAGAATGCCGGTGCAGAAGTTGCTCTTCCTCCACTTCTTGCCCAACTTTTCAGATACCACTTCGTCAGTTCTCTTTGTGATGAACTCTAGCGTCTCTCCGAATAGCAGAAGGAAGATCTGCGCGACAGACAGCTTTTTGGGGTCTCCGAACTCCTTCGGGAAAGTGGGGCCAATGGGAGAGTTTTCAGGCTTTGGCTGGAAGGGAGGGCGTTGTCTCCTTTCTCTTCTTGGGAACTGTCTCCATTTCTGAAACTGGTACTGCGTACTGGGTTGATACAGTAGTACTACAGTGTGTTAGCCAAATGTCTCTCTAGAGTTACAGTACCTGGTTGAACTGGTACTGAGTACGGTACTGAACCGGTACTGAAACTGGTGCTGAGTCACTGGGTTGATACAGTAGTACTACAGTGTGTTAGACAAATGTCTCTCTCTCTCTCTCTCTCTCTCTCTCTCTCTCCTATGTTACAGTACCTGGTTGAACTGTGGCAAAATCTCATCGACCCGTGAATCCAGCTCAGCGAATTTGTCACCAACGTACATCTTTCTCTGCAAAAGAGAAGAGAGGTTCAAGAGGTTTAATAAATGTATGCAAGTTGATACGTTCCCCACTTTGTAGGTAGCGGGAGCGTTGCCTTCTCCACCAGTGAAACCGAAGGGGTCAACACCACGCTCTTCCTCCGTTTCGTCTTCGAAGCCTACAGTATCTTCAACGTGTTCTTCTGTCGGCTGTTCAGGGGTGCGCGCTTCCAGAGTTGGTGCCATCGCCGATTCGGCGGCCGCTCCAATCTCGGCCTGCTTCCGCTTCTTTTTGGCACGCGCGACCATGCCAGCAGCAGTAGGAGATCAGTAATGTAAGTGCATGTTGCATGTGAATGAAGTGCCTATTCAGGAAGTCACTTGATGGACCATCCGATGGGGAGCAAGTCACACAGGGGCACAAGTCACACAAACAGGGTGTCCTTTCGCAGATGCACAAAGCGGCGATGCACAGAGCCAACGCGCCATCCACACAAACGAGTCCAGTCCAGGGAAACAGAAATGAGGCTACTGAGAACAGGGGCAAGATGTTGGAGAAGGACAAGTCGGAGCAACAAGAAACGAATTCGGGTGGTGTTGCGCAAACCAGCGGGGGGGGGGGGGGGTGGAGCACGCTACATGTCGACAATCACATTCGAGAAGAGGTCGGTTGCGAACGACTGCTCGGCAGGGTTCGGCTCCTCAGGCGCGTCCTCATTGCGCTCGTCTTCCTCGAGTAGCCGCGTGAGGTCGAAGTCCACTCTGGAGAGGCCAGGGATGTCGTCGTCGGCATCTTCGTCGTCGAACAGCTGGTCTCGAGGGCTGTCGTCGACCTCGAGTGGGCTCAGGGCCTCCTGGATGGTCTCCGGGAACAGCGGGCCGGCGTGGGGCAAACTGCCCTGAAAGTGCAGAAGTCTATGGTGGTTCATTGCAATCTAGTCTCAACTTGCACTTAGTTTCACTTTTGTCTCAACTTGCACTTAGTTTCACTTGGGTACTATTGAACAACCACCTTCAGTAACCCAGGCAGCGGAGTCGACGTCCACCCGAGGATGGTGGCACTCCCCTGCGCAGCTCGTTTCAGTGGCGCCACTGCATCTTGTCGGTTGAGCGGGACCATTGCATCTCGTCGCTTCAGCGACGGCATTGCGTCCCGACGCTGCAGCGGCGGCGGCATCTCCTGTTGCTCTTCCCAGTCATCCTGACGCGTCGCCACCAAGATCTCAATTTGCGGCGAGGCCACCTCAGAGGGCTTCTTCGTCTTGACTGGCGTCCTGTTCTCTTCAGGAGGGGTCGAGTAGCGGGCCAATGGGGATGTCTGCGGAGCACTCTTCCGCTTTCGTCGCTTCCTTTTCTTCTTCTTGTCTTCCAGAGATGGGGAGGCAGCCTGTAGTTGCTTGCTAGCACTTTCTACCTACAGATTCACCAAGAAGCTTCATGCTAGGATGCTCTACCGTTGGGATTCTGAGGGGCATCGACTTTCGCTTCGCCTTGCAGAGCTTCGAAGGGCCCATGACGGGTGTGGTGTGCTGGGTGGACGATGAGGAGGAAGACGACGCTCGCCCAGAATGGAACGGAACGGTCGCCGACAGCCTCTGTAGAAGTATAGCATGTTGGTTTATGCAATCCGTAAAGTGAAATTGTTCAACAGACCCACCGCTTGTGGGTGGTTCTTCTTGTCGGCGATTCGCCGCACCTCGCAAAGGTAGACGTGCTCCAGCAGGTGGTCGGCATTGGGGAACTGGCGGCCACACCAGAGACAAGCCAGCTAAACAGCAAATCGCACCATCGTTTATCACCTCCACTGTTCTGCTGTTGCACTGGACACAAGGACTGCCTAGTTGCTACTGGTTCTGTATTCTCCTACTCTGTGGGAGGTAGAGGGGTCCAGCATTCGGGGGGTGTCACAAAGCTTCTTCCCCTTCGAGGACTCCATGTCGATTGGAGAAAGGTATCGCTGGGTAGCTAGCGCAGTGGTCGCGGTGGAGGAGGACGACGACTTCCTCTCTGGCTTCGAGGTGCCTGCGAAGAAACATGGTGCAACATGCGCTTACTTTCCGCTAGCCAGACAACAGTCAAGTGGTTGCACCACGTAGTGAAGGGCCCGGGGCGTTTTCTTTGTCGTCGTCGTCGCCGCCGCCGACGTCGTCGCCGCTGACGCCTGCCAGGTGGTCGTCGATGTTGTCGTCGCCTTGCTCTGCGCTCGGGTGTCTGGAGATGTAGTTCTCCCATGCGTCGGCCTCCTCTGCCAATGAGGTTGCACGATGCGTCCTCAGCCAAATGTTCAGCTTTCCACCAACAAATGCAAACTCTCCCACCTTGGACGCACTTGTTGGCGCACTCCTCCGGGTCTGAGTCCGAGTCGGAGCCGTCGTGTTGGGCTCGCCTTCTCGCCCGCTCTTTCAGCTCATGGAATTCCCAGCGCGGGGCCACTCGAATCCCTGAAGCATGTTGCTACGAAGTGCGCAACAGAGTCGATGCAATGCTAGCATGCACAACACTACCTATCGTGGTGTAGTTGGCCATGTCGGGGGGGGGGGGGGGGCAACTCCGTGCAGTCGGTAGATTTCGCCAAGGGCAGGCTCGACGAACTGGGTGAACTGGTCGAGTTTGACGCCTCCCTTCCGTGAGCCGCCATGGTTCACGTGGCCCTGCGAGACCGGGTATTTTGTCGACTGGACCGGGCTCAGCATCCGGTTCTTGGCCTTCCGTCCGTCAGATCTTTCACCAGGTCGAGTCTGTCCTTTGCGGAGTGCTCAAAGGACTTGTTCCAGTTCATCACGTCGCAGCTCCTCAAGCACTTGATGATGATGGTCTTCGAGAAAAGGTCGAGATTGTCGAGCAGCGCGCCCATCTTCGTGGTGCCTCCGGCCGATGTCAGGGGACTTCCGTTGATGACCACGGGGAACTGGGGGTAGCCGATGTAGGAGCAGGTGAACAGGATCCTCGCCATGTTGCGGACGTGCGCCTCGTTGAGCATTCGCGGAGTCCACTGCGTGTTCTGACTCCGGAGAGCTGCTGCCGCCTCTGCCTTGGCCTCAGATCTGAATACTGTAGCAAGTTGCGAAGGAGAAAGAAGCGCAGAATCGAGTTGCAAAGAAAGAAGAAGGGAAGAGGAGAGGAAGCATTAGGAACTTGCCGCGCGCTGACACAGGCTCTGTCGACGTAGACCCTCGGAATCCTCAACGTCTTGGAGGCGTCCCAACGGACGTCGGTACCACACCTCGTCCCGTAGGTGTACGCGCGGCACCCAGGAAGCGCAAGTAGGTGAAGTTGGCTGGGTCTCGTGGGGTAGCGTCTGTGGGCGGAGGTGTACAGTCGGTCCAGTCGCGCCTTGCAGTTCACGCGGCCTGTGAACGTGCTGTGCACTTGCGCTTAGTAACAATCCAATGAAAACCCATGCAAGATGTTCTCCCCACCAGAGGGGAGTGCGACTTTGCCCTTGACATCTCCTTGGGCTCCTCGCAAATACTTCGCCGGTCGTGCGTTGTCGCCTCCGGTCAGCTGAGGAGAAAACGACTTCTTCTTGTTGGCTCTCGTGGGGCTACTGGACCTCGGACGCTGGCGCTTCTGCGCCTTCCGCCTCTTGCGAGGACGAGACTCAGAGGACGTGGAGGACGACGACTTCGGCATAGGGAATCAGAGAAGTTCCAGGACTGGGATCGGAAGCTGGGTTGCGCCCAAAGGAAACACACTGTATGACAATCACTCATGGATTTACACTTCACAGTGCCTCAGAATGATAAGTAGTCTGGACATGGACCAATGAATCAGTAGCAAGATGGGTTACACCGCTTTACTCTGCGAGCACCAGCCGTTGACAGACGTGCGAATGGAAGTGATCGTACTGCTCTGAACAAAATGCACAGCATCATGACGTCGAATCAAACTTGGAACTGTGGGGCGGCGAACGCGAACCGAAACTAAACCGAACTGGGAAAACATGCCAAACTGTCTCAAAACGAAGCCGAAGGTATGCGTGGGAGTGGGAATGAAGGAAGGGAGAGCGACTGGAAGTAAATGAAGGAGTTGGGAAGGGCAAGAAACGCCGGCACTAAACACGAAATTTTAGGCAGAGGAGCGAGCGCAGGGATTACTAGGCGGATTTCAAGAACAAATCGATGTCCCCTTTCGAAAGGTGCCACTTCTTCAGGACCTCTTCTGTCAGGGAGTGCTGCTTCTGCAGGACCATGGCTCGGTAGTGCGCAGGCCAGTCCGAAGTCGGGGTGGTGTTGTCCTTGACCAGTGCTTCCAGTGCACTGCGATGCGCTAAAGTGAGTAACACTGGGTTTTGCATTACGCACACAATGTCACACAATCAGCGAGTATTACGGTAAATACCACAGCAAGTTGAGCACCTCTGTAGGCCTCGGGAGGGTAGGGGTAGATCGCGTGGCCGCGCGTCTTTGGAGTAGCCGAAGCCGAAGTCAGCGGAGTGGAGACTGGGGTGGCCGATGGAGCAGCGCCTGGAGCGGCGGCCGACGGAGCAGCGACTGGAGCGGCGGCCGATGGAGCAGGGACTGGAGCGACTGGTGGACCATCGTCTCGCGCTTTCTTGGGGGGAGGCGACCTCGCCTAAAAGTACACAGCTACTTAACACAATTGCGCTACATGCCAAGATTACAAGCACCAGTAACGTGGACTGGAATGCATATCAAGTTGTCATACCGTAGGGGAGCTCCGCTGCAGATCCGACGCCGACGCGGCAGTGGTGTATTCCGACACGTCCGAAGAGCCGGGCGAACTGGACGAGGCGCAACCTACAGCATTACATGTGGACATATGAGCTACAGGCACGCCACAAAATAGTGTGGCAACCCACGAGAAGCTGAAAGGCGCGCCCGGTATGCTCTGTCGCGATTCGCTGCCAGTAGCCCAGAAACAGCGCTGGCCAGGCTGCGCGCAACGTCGTCCTGAAGCACAAGACGACCGTAAGTTTTCATGAATGGTACAGCAGCCGTGCCAGAAGTCGTAGCAACTTGCATCGCTGTATTTGGTTTGGAGGTAGGCCCGCATCATCCGCAAGACGGATCTCAGAGGTTCCGGGTTGTTGTCGACCACCTGCAGGCTCTTGGGCACGTCCCCGCTCTTCAGCGATCTGTAGGACCCGCACAGCGCGTGGGACATGCGCAGGATGTGGAAGTCTTCCCCAATGGCGCATCTGACGAGGCCGATGTAGCGCGACACGACCTGGCAGCACGCCGAGTCCAGCGCAGCCGCGGTATGGTAGTCGCGGAGTAGGAGCTCGTCCAGAATCTTCCTGACGTCGTACGGAACCGTGACGCTGCCGGGCATCAGCAACGCGAGGCCGTCTCCAGGAATGATGACTCCGTAGGGGGTCCACCTCTGCTTCTCGATCTGGAAGCGGACCTCCTCGTAGTCCGCCTTCCAGTCCTCCACGAGACCAGGCAGAGTCTCAGCAGAGTAGCACGGCGCCTAGCAAAGGAGCAAATCCTCAAACTGAGCATGAAACTCTAGCAACATGATATCCTCACTTGTCGCTGGTTGGAAGGAGGTTTGGCGGGTGGTGTCAGAGCTTCAGGTTCGTCGTCATCTGCGGCTGCCAGCTCAGTGGGGTCTTCGTCCAGGAGCGCTTCGAAAGCAGTGTCGGTAGTGATGTCGGCGACCACTGGACTGCCAGGGTTGGAGGAGATCCGCGCAGGAGCAGCGGGAGCAGCGGGAGCAGCCTCAGTTGAAGCACGGAGGGTGCCACCCTTCGAGCCGACGCCTTTTGACTTGGGCACGACGGTTCTGTCGCTGTCGTCACTCTGCAAATAGAATGGCAGTGGAAATGCACGCAAGCGCCGCTCGCTGTGTAGCAACATGACAATGTAACCCTACACTGGCGTCACTTCCACTGGTCGGGTGGTAGGTGACGTCCGAGGCATCGTCTTGTTCCACTTCCCCATCAGTACCGTCGGAGTCGTGCCCTTCCCCAGTGGCGGTGGCGGCTGGCGGCGGCTCATGTTGCTCATCGCGCGCGCGCTCGATCGGCACAGGCTCCCAATCTTGGTACTGGCGCTCGAAGGCTTCTGCGGCAGCGAGCGCCAGCTGGTCGTCTCCCAGGATGTCGTCGTCGTCCAGTTGCATCTGCTGCTCAATCTCTGGAGTGGCACGGCCAGGAGGCGGGGCGAGCTGAACTACCTTTGAGTAGTTCCCTGCCACATCAAGATGGCAACATGGTGAATCCAGTGTACCAGAAGATGGTTCTCCTGTCCTGCAGAGATGATGGTTTCGAGTTGTTGACAGAGCCTGGGGGCATTCTGGGAGAATTCTCTGAGAGCGGACATGTCGTTCTTGAACCGCGCCACTTCGTTGACGCTTTGGCGCACGCCGGTCTCCATCCCCTGAAGAATCTGGACCGAGCTGGAGACAGACGCGCCAGCGTCGCGGATGATGGTCGCAGCATCCCGGACCAGCTTGGCCTGGTTCTTCTCCTTGGTGTCGATGGTGAGGCTGAGGTTCTCGACACGCGCGGCCAGCTCATTGAACAGGGACGTCATGGGCTCCACAATCTGCACCCCCATCTGAGTGGCCAACTCAGCAGCGATCGAGCGAATCAGCTGCCTGTATCAAGTTGACACAAAGTCAGTAACAGGTAAACAAGACAGAACAATGTTTGAGTGGCCTCACTCGACTCCGAGTCCCTCAGCCGCCACTGCCGCAGCTGCAGCTGGTGCCTCCTTCTGCAGGGCTCTGCAGCAATAGGAGAGTGCAGTGCCCATGGTCTTGCTTAGATGTCACACCAAACATGCCACTTCCACCTCACCTGTCGGCTCCAGCCAGTTCCGCTTGCCCAGCCTTCGTCGCGATCGTCGTGAGCGCCGCCTCGTCCACTTCAGCAGCTCCGTCGATCGGTTGCAGTCCTCCGTCGGCGGAAGTGGCACTCTTGCGTCCCTGTTTCCTGAATTACCAATGAATATTCAATCTTGCCATCAAATACTGTAGCAAGTTGTCACTGACTGTCTTACACTTGCGGGGCGGTCCTCTTCGCAATTTTGGTGATGAAGGCGGTCTTGATGGTGGGTGCGCCGTCCTTCTTTGAGATGACGATGACCTCCTTGGTGCGCTCGTTGATGCACTCCACGATGCCGTTGACCCCCAGAGACGTCTCGATGTCAGCGCCAGCAACTTTCTTCATTGCGAAGATGGAACTCTGCCAGTTGATCAGGCTGGCCTTGGAGGAGATCTGGATGGGGTGGGGCACCACGTCCACCTCGGGGAAGACGTGGGAGAAGTGGAAGATGGGGCGGGGCCCATTCTAAATAACGGTGAATCTGAAATCTTCAACTTCAATCTGAAATTGCAAACCCACTAACTGTGTTCTTGGGAGCAGCAGGGTCTAGGGCGCCACCGTCGAAGTCCACCTGCACCCAGGCATGCTTGGGGTCCAAATAGACGGCAGCTATGGTCCCGTAGTAGCAAGAGCCCCAGCGACGCACCCCGACTCGAAACTTGCTGTGGGGACCAATGGTTCTGTCCCATGCGCCATCCTTGTAGAAGTGGAACTCCGCTTTCTTGGTCGTGGTCTGCAGAAGACACTTGGGCAGTTGCCAAGAAAGTTGCTTGCAATGTGTGAACAAGTTGATACACACCTCGACAAAAGTGTTCCAGAGGTGCTTCTCTGCGACCAGAACTTGGATGGGCTTGGCGAGTCCCTTCCGGTCGTCTTGGTTGAACTTCTTGGCCAACGAGTACGAGCACGGCAAGATAAAGGTGGCCATTTTGTGCCCGCGCGATCCAGCTAGCTTCTGAAAATGGCAGTTAGAAATCGCTGTTTGCAATGATCCAATGAAGACAGAAACAGTACGATGTTGTGTTGGAAGGTCTTCTCTATTGGGTCTCCTGTGGGGATGCCGTGATCGACCGGGGAATAGGCGAGGGTGATCAGCCAGCTGTGGTTGGGGTCGTAGAAGGTGCGGAGCAGAGTTCGGTTGTCCTAGAAATTTGTAAACGTGGCTCAACCCTACATCGGCAATATCAAGCAGCATGTTGCTACAAGGATCATTCACCACATTTCCACTGGCGAGCGCTGCACTCCTGCTGGTCGCTGCTTCAGCCTCAGCTTCAGTTTCTGCGCCGATGATCTGGGCCGAAGACGACGACTCCTCCGACTGGCCACTTCCGCTGCCCGCAGACTGCTCACTCCCACCGTCCGCAGACTGCCCACTCCCAATGTCCGCAGACTTGTCCGCAGACTTGTCACCAGCCGACAGCTGACGAGTGACTCTGTGAGCTGACGAGTGAGTGACAGGTGTCAGAGCTCCGGCAGGCTGCTCTGTGGAGCCAGAGCCAGAATCGCCGCCAGCCGTGTCGGACATCCTACCAGATTGCCCTAAAATTTCAATTGCTGGCTACCATCAACTGTCTCAACAGAAATCAGCCCTCTTTACCTACACACTGTACAGTATACAAACTTAGTACTTCGGCGAGGTAGTACACAGAATACAAGCAGTAGCTCACATGAGTACTGCAAGATGTAGTCGCTTAGACTTTCAGGCAGTTGTGCCATGGAAGAAGTTCAACTTGCTAGCAGTTCTACAAAAGCGCAGTCAACTGTTGGACAACGGGTTGGATTTTGTGATGGCGAGGGGCGAAGGAAGCAATCTTGCACTCGCGCTGCGAATCATGCCAATTTTCGGCGCGCGATGTCTACCTACAAATCACATGCTATTTCCAGCGCAGCCCAAGCACCCAATTCAGGAGGCGGCAGGCAGTCGGTTCACACGCGCGGAGCGGAGAGAGACGACCACCAAAATTGCTGGGGGTCAGAATGAATGGCGGCTTCGCATGATCCCCTCACCAGACAGACAGACTACAAATCAAAGACGAGTCATGGCACTTCCTCTCCTCTGAGAGACTGGTTTGCGCAGGGAGGACAAAGACAGACCTACAAGAGAAAGAGCCTACAAGACATCGTATCAAGATGACGAAGTGAAATTCGAATTTCGAGGAAGACACAGTGGTGTGCTCGGGTCGGGCGGACCCTTCTTCACAACATCGCTGCAAGCTCACAAGTGTAGCAACACAAAATGGCGGCGCACACAATTTGCAAATTTTCAAAACTACTACATCAGCTAGCTATGTTCTAACTTGCTACAATCTACGATCACCACGCAGTGTGCTGATGAGCAGTGTCACCATCAATCAACGGTCTCACAGTTCGATTGTTCAATTTGAAACCAAGATTGCTGATGAGCAGTGCACCATCAATCAACGGTCTCACAGTTCGATTGTTCAATTTGAAACCAAGATTGCTGATGAGCAGTGCACCATCAATCAACGGTCTCACAGTTCGATTGTTCAATTTCAAACCAAGATTAACTTGAACAGAATGAGTACCGTACACGCGTTACTGTACCATTTTGCCATTTGTTTTCAAAATCTATCCATTCCAAGTGACCATTGTCCAGCTTGGCCACATTGATTGCTTACGTGTGGGGGTGCTCAACAGTGTAGAACGTGCGAAGTCGAGAGTTGCGAAAATTTGGGAAAATTTTCAAGCCTATAATTTGGAAAATTATCGAAAATAAATTGAATAATTTATCGAGTATTGAAATTTGGAGAGTTCCAAATTCAAAAATGCCGCCGAACAACACAGCGGCTGCGAAGGAGACGTCGGAGCCCAAGGAGGAGGGCAGAGGAGGGACACCCCTCCAAGTCATCGCCGGTGTGTGAATGCAATGTTTTGAGTCGTCTCTATCTCCCTAAACCTGGTAGCAAGATGGATTCGGTTTAAAGGGCGCCCCTACTACACGAAGCTGGACCCGGCCGTGGAAGAGCAGCGGCGCCTGCTGAACGATTTCCTGCAGAAGAAGCGCCAGCAGGAGGACGACCGTCGCCTCGCCGAGAAGATGCAGGCGCGATGCGACTACGAGGACCATGCCCGCAAGAGGAGCCTCCACCGACTGGAGGCCGACGACCGCCTGACAGCTGAGAAGCTTCAGGAATTCGAGGACGAGCGGCTGGGTGAGGTTCAGTCAACATGCTCAGTTGACTGAATGGAGCTGACACTCAAGTTGCTACTGTTTTGCAGCGCGCGAGTTGCAGCGCCAGGAGGAGGAGCGCGCCGGAGCGGGGGCGGTGGGAGGGGAGGGTGGAGATGAAGGGGAAGGGGACGGGCGCGACGTCGGCCATGACTGCGAGAGGGCGGGCGAGTACTGGCGCCGCCGACGGGAGATGGACTGGGAGAAGGGTGAGCCAACAGTCAGTCAAAATCAAGTTCAACCATCAACATGATAGAACAACCATTGTAATTCAGCCCTGTCCCCGTACCACTACCTCGGCCTGGGAAGCCCCTGGGACCCCACTCCCGGGTGCATCAAGGCGTACCGGTACCAGCACAAGACCCTGGCCGGCTACACCAAGTGGCTGAACTCCCAGAAGCCACCCTTGTGGCCCTACAGGAGGCCGGTCACGTACTGGCACGGGATCGAGGTCGTCTGGTGAGCTTATCCTTTCATGTGAATTACGTATCAAAATGGAACTATCAGCAGCTATCACGTGAGCAGGCACGGCCCCCCTGCCCACAAGGTGAACGGCCACCTCTGGCTGGACGACGACGAATACGCCGCGCGTCTGGTGAGGAAGGGCGCCTTCCACGACCGCTGCTGGTTGACGGAGGAGGAGACGCGCGACTTCGTCAACAACCGAGGAGGTTCGTACCGATTTGATGGGGTTTTACAATGAAGATAAGATGGAAAATCAGCAGAGGTCGCCATTCATTCAGGGTGGCCGAGAGGTCTCGCCCGCGGAAAGGCGACGGAGGAGGAGCGGGCGCAGCAGCAGCGCGACACCAACCGCGCAGAACGAATCGCGCGCGCCGAGGCGATTCCCGGCTCCCTGGAGCGCGACAAGCCTCCGCCGCCTCGCCCATTCGACGACGACAGCGCCACCACGGCGGGAGGTATTAATTGACACCAGTAGTATTGCATGATGGTACAAATTCCCCTTCATCCAGTGCACGTTCTAGGGAACGGTGGAGGGATTGGGCCCAGGCGCGTGATCATCCCCAGCCACACCGTCTGGGCCAACGCGGGCAGCGCCGGCAGCAACGCCGCCGCCGGCAGCAGCAGCGGAAATGGCGCCGCCGGGCGCAGCGAATGGGCCGGCACGGGCGCCCGCCCCAAGGACGAGTACACCGCCATGGTGGAGCGCCTGTTCGGGCACCAGAAGAAGAAGCCCGAGTAGGGCAGAGTGAAAAAAAAAATAAGTATTTTTCGATTTATCGATTTTTGGTAATTTCGCCGTGCGTGCGGTGCGTGCGGTGCGTTGAGGAGGAGGAGAGAGAGGGGGAGGAGTCGAGGGGACTACACGCGAGTGCAGTGAAACTTCACATAGCACAGCCTTCACATAGCCACAGCACAAACCGCACACAGCGTACACTGCATGGCACACAGACACTTTTCAACCCAAGTTCCATATTCAGCATCATCGAGAGTTGATGTTGGCGTCTTCTTGTTTGGTTGGCAAACACATGATTGAGGTAATTTGAAGGCCCGAAGTCGCTGACGTTGCCCCGAAGTCGAGTCGCTGACGTTGACCCGACCCGAAGTCCATTGTGTGTTGAATGCGCAACAAGCCGAAGTCGTGTGGCAACCGACCGACTCAAAGTCCTGAAGTGGTAGCAAGGCCTTAGTGATTTGAAATGGTAGCAAGGTATAGCAGTGTGAAAAATCTTGCTCGTGTCACTTTTGCTCTTAGATTATTTCCAGACAATATTTTGCTCCTTAAAAAAAATATGCTCGTAGAAGCGCCCTTGCTACGGAGTTCCGGCTTGGTACGATTAGTTCGGACGATGATACGCAAACGCGATCTTGCTCGATTAGATGACCGACGAACTTTGGGAGGCTATGGGCACTGGCGGACTTAGAGTACTGTCAAATATTTCAGTAGGTACACACAAGCATGCGTGTAAGCAACAACCGGTCAGGATGGGGATTTGTGGTCGGGTGCAAGGGGGTGGTCTAGGCGCCAAAGAAGTGCTAAATGATCCGAAAATTTTGCAAACAAGTAACAAGCTGTTTTAAAAAAGTTGAGTTGTTTTATTAATACAGAGTGGTTTGTGAGTATTTTAAAGTGGAAGAGTAAACGAGTGGATACTTTTGTAAAGTATTTCGAAGCCTTTCCGATATGACGCGCGCCCGCCCGGAGTCCACTATTCATGCGTTACTTCTGACACGCTGCTTTCTGAGCGGTTCTTGCAGGGCAACATTGGGATCGCCCGGGATTAATTTTTTGAGCAAGACACACGCATTTCTGAGCGGTTGTTGCAAGGCAACATTGGGATCACCCGGGATTAATTTGTTTAGCAGACAAAGTTGTTCGTAAGACAAGGGTTTAAAAAAACAAAAGTATTTCTTTAGGAATGACCGTTCAACAACTGCCTCAACGTAAGCTTTCAAACGGTCGAACGAATGCCGCTCTACAACGTAAGACGAGCGAGTTAGAGAAGTTTTGCGTTTTGAACTTTTGGGTTACTGTAGCTCGCGATGTTCAAACTTTTGAGTTTCGACCAATAGAAGAGCAACCGATCAGTGAGTCAAGAGCTATCCAGCAACTCAAGATCGTCTCTCTACGACGCACGCTGAGCGAGTTAGAGCGATTTCTACGCTAAAAGCGCGAGAATGTCGCTTTTCGTGGTGCGTGTTTGCGTAATTAACAAAATTTTCACGCCAAGTGAAAGAGCACATCGAGACCTTTTAGTTGACCTATAGCACGCCGCTCTACGATGTAAGACGAGCGTGTTAGAGCCGTTTTGCGTTTTGGACCTTCGTGTTACTGTAGCGCGCGCAATTCAAACATTTGAATTTCGACTTCTCTTAACGGAATTGTCAGTGCGCCTAAACCTATTCAACGAACTCAAGATCGTCTCTCTATGACGGAAGACGAGGGAGTTAGATAAGTTTTGCGTTTTAAACCTTTGGGTTACTGTAGCTCCCGAAATTCAAACTTTTGAGTTTCGACCAATAGAAGAACAAATGATCAGTGAGTCGAGAGCTATCCAACCAACCCAAGATCGTCTCCGTACGACGCACGCTGAGCGAGTTAGAGCGATTTCTGCGTTAAAAACGCGAGAATGTCGCTTTTCGTGTTGCGTGTTTGCGTAATTAAGAAAACTTTTAATGCCAAACGAAAGCGCACGTCGAGACCTTTTAGTTGACCTATCGCGCGCCGCTCTACGACGAAAGACGAGCGAGTTAGAGCCGTTTTCAGTTTGAACCTTCGGGTTACTGTAGCGCGCGCAATTCAAACTTTTGAATTTCGAAGTCTCTTAGCGACATTACCAGTGAGTCGAGACCTATCCATAAAGTCCAAGAGCTCCTTCCTACGACTTTCCAACGGCGAGATCTGAGAGCGTGACGAACGAACGAACGAACGCACGCACGCACGGACGAAAAGCTCTCGTAGGGGTTCGCCCGGCTGAGGCCGGGCGAAAAAACTGGGTTATCCGTTGATTGATAGAGTGGCATTATGTACCATAGTGTGTTGTGCTTCAGAGGAGTGTAATCCATTCAGAGTTCAGAGGAGGAAAGAAAGAGGTGCGTTTTACTGCGGCTGCTTGGCCCATGCTGTATATTGTCGTAAATTGTGTCGATTGGTGCTCCGCTGGGCTGATCCACAAATGGATCTGGAAATTCGCCGCAGGTAAACATAATATTGAATTGAAAAGGGTATATATGGTAAATGGGACGACACCTTTTGTATAGGGTTTGGAAATCAACCCTGATGTCCTGCACTTTACAACTTCAAACTAACTTTTTTCGCCGCCCCCCAGGGCGGCGAGTATATATACGGACGCTATTGTCCGTTCGTGTGTGTGTGTGTCTGTGTGTGTGTGTGTGTGTGTCACAAAACTAGACACGACGGTTAGTGCCACCCAATGGAGTCGAATGCGCTGAGTAACGTGTCGATGTCCGTTTCTGTTGCTAATTTCGCTATTTCGAGATATTTACAATTAAAATATGAAAATGTCAAAAATGACACTTTTATTTACAAGTCATAGCAACAAAGTTTTTGCTGAAATGGAAAGGGCATAAGACGCGATGAATTTGTGACATAGTTTCGGATTTTGGAAATCACGAAATTAGGGATATTTTCAAAGTTTTTGTAAAAATTCCAAAATTTCGACAATTTCAAACAGCTTAAATTGCAAAACTCCGTTGCACGAATGTATCGAGTATAGTCTGCCAAGTATTTAGCAAATAGTTTCAGATATTATAATTAACGAAATTTGCGATATTTTGAAGCATTTTATTGAAATACCCAAATTTCGACAATTTCAAACAGCTTAAATTTCAAAATTTCTTTTCACGGATGTGTCGAGCATGGTCTGCCAAGTATTTATCAAATAGTTTCAGATTTTATAATTAACGAAATTAGGGGTATTTTCAAGGTTTTTGACAAAATTCCAAAATTTTGACAAATTCAAGCAGCTTAACTTTCAAAGTTTCTTTGCACGGATGTATCGAGCATGGTCTGCCAAGTATTTAGCAAATAGTTTCAGCGAATATAATTAACGAAATTTAGGATATTCTTAAGGAGTTTGTTAAAATCCTTGAATTATGACAATTTCAAACAGCTTAAATTTCACAATGTCTTTGCGTTGATGCATTGGGCATAGTCTGTCAAGTATTTAGCAAATAGTTTCTGATTTTATAATTAACGAAATTTTGGATATTTTTTGTTAAGATCCTCAAATTTAGACAATTCCAAATAGCTTAAATTTGAAAATGTCTTTGCATAGTTGTGTCGGGCATAGTCTGCCAAGTATTTAGCAAATAGTTATAGATTTTATAATTAAAGAATTTAGGTATATGGTTTTGTCAGAATTTCTAAATTTCGACAATTTCAAGCAGCTTAAATTTTAACATATCTTTGTGTGGATGCATCGAGCACTAAGCCCAAAAGAATAGGGCGTCGTCCCATTTATACCCTTTTCAATAGGGCGTCGTCTCATTTAGACGCTTTTATTGCACTGTGTGCCTGCGGCGAATTTCTCTGATCCATTTATGGATCAGTTGCCACAATTATAAGCGCAAAGTGTGCCTGCGGCGAACCTTCTGATCCATATGTGGATCAGGTACCACGAACAAAGACCAATTGCGGCGAAACCCCACCAAATTGTCGACTAAATGTCTAACGGCACTTCACTATCCAGTGCACATTATCGCGCACACGCTCACAAGTTTACACTGATGCCAACGTGGTGCCACAGTTTTTAGACAAAGCTTGTTTCGCCGCCCCCCAGGGCGGCGAGTATATATACGGACGCTAATGTCTGTTCGTGGGTCTGTGTGTCCGTCCGTCCGTCCGTGTGTGTCACAAAACTAGACATGACGGTTAGTGCCACCTAGTGTAGTCGAATGCGCTGAGTAACGTGCCGTTGTCCGATTCTGTTGCTAATTTCGCTATTTCGAGATATTTGCAATTAAAATATGAAAATGTCAAAAATGACACTTTAATTTACAAGTCGTATCGGCAAAGTTTTTGCTGAAATGGAAAGGGCATAAGACGCGATGAATTTGTGACATAGTTTCGGATTTTGGAATTCACGAAATTAGGGATATTTTCAAGGTTTTTGTCAAAATTCCCAAATTTCGACAAATTCAAACAGCCTAAATTTCAAAACTTCTTTGCACCGATGTATCGAGCATAGTCTGCCAAGTATTTAGCAAATAGTTTCAGCGAATATAATTAACGAAATTTAGGATATTTTTAACGATTTTGTTAAAATCCCCAAATTTCGACAATTTCAAACAGCATAAATTTGAAATTTCTTTTCACGGATGTGTCGAGCATAGTCTGCCAAGCATTTATCAAATAGTTTCACATTTTATAATTAACAAAATTAGGGATATTTTCAAGGGTATTGTCAAATTGCCAAATTTCAACAATTTCAAACAGCTGAAATTTTATAATTTCTTTACATGGTTGTGTCGGGCATAGGCTGCCAAGTATTTAGCAACTCGTTTTAAGTTTTATAATTAGCAAATTTTGGGTTATTTTCAAGGTTTTTGTCAAAATTCCCAAATTATGACAATTTCAAACAGCTTAAATTTCACAATGTCTTTGCGTTGATGCATTGGGCATAGTCTGTCAAGTATTTAACAAATAGTTTCTGATTTTATAATTAACGAAATTTGGGATATTTTTGTTGAGATCCTCAAATTTCGACAATTCCAAATAGCTTATATTTCAGAATTTCTTTGCATAGTTGTGACGGGCATAGTCTGCCAAGTATTTAGCAAATAGTTCTGGATTTTATAATGAAAGAATTTAGGTATATTTTCAAGGTTTTTGTCAGAATTTCGACAATTTCGACAATTTCAAGCAGCTTAGATTTCAACATATCTTTGTGTGGATGCATCGAGCACTAAGCCCGAAAAAAAGGGCGTCGTCCCATTCATACCCTTTTCAATAGGGCGTCGTCCCATTTATACCCTTTTCAATAGGGCGTCGTCCCATTTATACCCTTTCAATAGGGCGTCGTCTCATTTAGACGCTTTATTATTGCACTGTGTGCCTGCGGCGAATTTCTCTGATCCATTTATGGATCAGTTGCCACAATTATAAGCGCAAAGTGTGCCTGCGGCGAATCTTCTGATCCATATGTGGATCAGGTACCACGAACAAATCCAAGACCAATTGCGGCTATACCCCACCAGATTGTCGACTAAATGTCTAGCGGCACTTCACTATCCAGTGCACATTATCGCGCACACGCTCTCAAGTTTACACTGATGCCAACGTGGTGCCACAGTTTTTAGACAAAGCTTGTTGTGCAAACACACCCCCAGCAATTCCCAACAAGCTCTGGTATAAAAAAGTTAGACTTGCGTTCTTTACGTAGAGAGTGCGAAAATTCATCGCTTCGCATTGCTCCGCTTTACGAGCTATTTCTTCACAAAAGGTATTGCATTGCAATATTGATTTCGCCAACGATTTGGCTTTGCGAACAAGAAGACCTTCTTTCAGGCTTCACTTACAGGAGTTGACAGACTTGTCAAAGTTTTGACAAACATTTGACAGAGCACAAAAGACGGCAGCAGGTGCAGTGGAACCGCATCGCGATTGCCGCTCTACGACGTAACACGAGCGAGTTAGAGCCGTTTTGTACTTTTGGACCTTTGGGTTACTGTGACCGGCGAAATTCAAGCCTTTGGGTGTCGACCAATGGGAGAAGAAACGATCAGTGAGTCAAGACCTATCAAATAAGGGCGAAATCGTCTATCTACGACGCAAGGTAACCGAGCAGAGCCGTTTAACATGACTGTAATTTTTGGGTTACTGTAACTCGTAAAATTCAAATTTTTGAGTTTTGACCAATTGGAAGACAAATGATCAAGGAGTCGAGAGCTACCCAAAGACTCTCTGCGACGCAAAGACGTCGAGACGTCCCGTTAGCCAGTGCACCCAACTGTTAAACCGAGCGAACCAGCCGCTCGTATAGAAGCGCAACGCTCCCTCGCGAGCCCAGACGAGGCGGGACTTCTTCCACCAAACAGCCGGCTGGAGAATGGGACAACGGGCCGGCCGGAACGAGGTCTCACACGCTAAGTCCGCCGAGACCCAAAGGAACTCTCGCGCGCTGCTGCTCTCTGCCAGCCGCTCTTTGGCCTTTGTTGCGTTTGAGAACCAGCTGCCCAGGTACGTGGTGGTGCCCAGGTCGGAGGCCTTTGCTGCCCAGGTGCGGGCGCAGTTCGAAACTTCGTCTCCTGGGTCGCTCATCGCGAGCTCCGATACGTCATTTGTCGCATTCCAAAGGCAGGAAAAGTAGGCGCACCTCCATGGGACGACGACCTCGCTGCTGAAAAACTCAACCGGCATTCGACAATCGACATGCCCAGTTTGTAGTCCGGTTTGGAAACAGTCCACGCATACAATCTCGACACGTTTCTCAACGTCAGCGAGAGAAGAGCAGCCTACTTCAACTACACCCCACCCCACCCCCACCCCCCCCCCCCCTCCACTCACACAAAAGTTACTCCGGCTTTGTGGTATGTATGTAGTAGATCAAGCATTATCGCTAGTTGGTTTTTAGCACTCCGACTTGAAAAGGCGGAGTGCTATAGTGGAGGCACCGATTTCATAAATCTCCCCCCCACGATTTTTCGCACTTTTTTTCGTCCGATTTGGACGCGGTTTTTTTAATCGATAGCTCTCGAGGGATAGTAGGTGTGGACGCACCTTCGTTTTTTTCGCGTAGTGGAAAAATTTTGAGAAAAATTCAAAAAACTGAAAAAACGGCGTTTTTTTGAACTACGACAAAGTTTCGACATCCGTAATTTTCGCAATACTTGGTCGATTTTGGTGATTTTTGGATATGCTATAGTCCTTGAGAATATCAACCTTGGAAAAGAAACCTCAGCTTCCTAGGTGGTCCCACGCGGAAGTTATGGCCAAAAGAAAAAAATTTTTTTTTGAAGTTTCGGTGTAAAAAATCGAGTTGTTAGATTCCGGTGTACAATCGCGGCGGGTACCCTTTTCCGAGAAACGCGTATCGATTTGCTTTCATTTGAGACCAAAATCGCCGGAATCGACCGTTTAAATTTTAAGTTATGACTGGACAATTTACGGCGATTTTGATCCATTTTCGGAACTTTTCGACATCGGGCTGCTGTAACGCTAGAATGGGACTCTTAATGGCTAAATGGTGTCCACCACGTGATTCCCCGTCGAAAAGTGATACGGAACCGATTTTAAAAAATAGTTTTCCGGCTACCGTACCCCCGGCCGCGTCCAAATTCGAAGTACACCTCTGTTGACTTATTTTCGGCAATGTTCGACTTTGGGCTGCTGTGACGCTCGAATACGATTCTTTTTAATGGCTAAATGGAGTCCACGAGGTGATTCCCCGTCGAAAAGTGATACGGATCCGATTTTAAAAAATATTTTTTCGGCTATCGTACCCACGGCCGCGTCTCGAATTGGAAGTACAGTTCTGTTGACAGAATCACAGTTGAAGTCGATTCCGGTGCTTTCGAGGGTGCTGATTCCGGATATGGCACTCGTTTTGCGATGCGGACCAGGATTTGAGAGTTGTCGTCGACAATTGGGGCACCTTACCCATGTGTTGTCGAAACCCTAAGCGTGAGGATTCTTCGCTGCAATATTCAATTTCGGGTATTCTGCGCTGTAGACGAAGTCGGTATTGGTTCTGCGCTTCAGACAGACGAAGTCGGTCTTCTGCCGCCAACGAAATTCGGTCGAAATTCCGAAAACATCCTCTGCGCAGTACATTGTGCGCGGTTTGAATTTGCGCCGTATACAGTAAGACCCACTTTATCACAAGTTGGTCTACACACGCTTTCCGTTGCCGTAGAACCAACGCTGCGATAACCGCTCTCTCTCTCACTGGGCGATACTTGGATGCGCAAGGACGGAAGTTGGGTGCTAAGTTGGGTGCTATGATGTCGAGGGCGGGACTTGCGCCACAACAGGCAGTTGGTGAGTTGCGCGATAACGGGCTCCGAATTCCGCTCGAACGCGTGAGTTGCGCGACAACGGGCTCCGAATTCCGCTCGAACGCGTGAGTTGCGCGACAACGGGCTCCGAATTCCGCTCGAACGCGTGAGCTGCACGACAACGGGCTCCCAATTCCGCTCGAAAGCGTGAGCTGCGCGACAACGGGCTCCCAATTCCGCTCGAACGCGTGGCTTGCCCGACAACGGGCTCCGAATATTTCGTCGAACGCGCCCCCCTTTCCAGATTATCACTAGCGGGCCCAGGGGGGGGGGGGGGGGGGGGGGGGGGGGGGGGCGGCGCCCCCCCCCCCCCCATTGGGCCCGACCTTAGGAAAAATTTTTCCTTAATAAAGGCGCGTATATGCAAAAATTTTCGCCTGCGGCGCAAATTTAAGCAAAATTTCCTACATTTAGCTTCAAAATCGCCAAAATTTCGCCTGCGGCGCATATTTTTGACAGATTTTGGTACATTTTTGGCCAAAAATCGCAAAAAATTTCGCCTGCGGCGCTATTTTTGGGCAAAATTTTCGCTCCCGATAAGCCGAAACAGTCATTTTCAAGGCAAAATTTTTCAGTAAAACGGTTAAAAACGCAATAATCTGAGATTATCGTTGTCTCATGTCGTAAACATGCTTGGTTTCTGAGTTTCTTTCGGTCGTGTCCACGAACGCTTCGTGAATTACCGTAATTCCCGAGTCTCAGTTGATTACTATATTGCGCTGCGACAACTGTTGTTGTTCCAATCAGTAGACGAGTTGAGAAGTAGTTGGTGTGCAGTGAAATCTACCGGTACAGTGAAAATGAAAACTGCAAAGATTCCATGAGTGGCGGTTTTGTCAACAACCTGACCCACCCTGTATTTTCTTATGGAACTGAACCTTCTGTTGTTCAGAGTCGAAGGAAGAGAAAGAGTGAACTCCGAATGAAGACCAGTAGAGTTACAAAGAAACGCTGTTGACACCGTCATCCTTTCAACACTTTAGGTTAACTCTAGGTTACCTTGGAACTGGGCGCTGTAATAGCGGCTAGACCTCTTGTGCAATTGCTGGTTTCTTGTCCCCTGAGCGGCCATTTCGAATCGACACTGACAAGTTTGCACTATGTCGTCTTTCCGCGAGTTGGTCGAACGATCTATCTGCCGGACTGTCTGACGACGACGCGATGGCGCGCCCGCTCTTCAACGAGCGCACTCCGCTGCGCCACTCTCATTCGTACCGACAGAAGTACACGTGTATTTTTGGCGATCTTCTTGCAGATCATTCGCGATGTGATCTTTCTTCAGAGACACAGCAGAGGTGGCGGCGAGAAGTGTGGGCTGAAGCGAGGAGGCACTCTTCGCCTCTTCGACATCGAATTGCCACAGAAGACGTGTGCGGCCCGTCTATGTTCCCTGTGACTACACGTGTACTTTTGACTACACTTTTGATTATTGTGACTACACGTGTACAAGGAAGGAAGCCAGTTTGGTGAAGCGTTTAGGAAGGCTTGAGTGCGTGTGTGCTTTTGTGACAGTGGTGCTGTGTGAAAGTGTGTCACGGTGATGTGGCTGGTGCTTGGAATTTGAACAAGCTCCGGTATTAAAAACTTGAGTTTGTATTCTGACCGACTTTGCAAAGAGTTGCGTTCTTTCTGCAGAGAGTGCGAGAGTTCGTCGCCCGCATGCTCCGCTTCATGAGCCCCCGCTTCGCAAGAGGGTATTGCATAGCAATATTGATTTCGCCCGCGATTTGGCTTTTAGAGCAAGAACATCCCTCTTTCAAGCAACGCTTTTAAAAAAGTGACAAAAACTTCTAAAAGTTTTGGCAAACGATTGACAGAGCACAAAAGGGCGCACTATGAGCAATCGAACGGTGTCGCACTTCTGCATGTAGCAAAGAGCGACCTTAGTGTTGAAATCTCGGGAATGGCATTTTCTGCGGTGCGTGTTTGCGTAATTGTAAAAACTTTTGCAGCCGCATGAAAGAGCACGCCTAGAGCTTTCACCTGACGCGTCGATTGCCGATCTACGACGCAAGACGAGCGAGTTAGAGCCGTTTTCTGCTTTTGCACCACTTTCGAGTTACGGTAACTCGCGAAATTCAAACTTTTGAGTTTCGACCAATGGGAGAACAAATGATCAATGAGTCGAGGGCTATTCAATAAGCTCGAGATCGTCTCTCTACGACGCAAGGTGAGCGAGTTAGAGCCAGCTTAGCGTCAAAATCCCGAGAATGGCGTTTTCCGCGGTGCGTGTTTGCGCAATTGAGCAAACTTTTGTAGCCGCATGAAAGAACACGTCGAGAGCTTTCACCTGGCGTGTCGATTGCCACTCTACGACGTAGGACGAGCGAGTTGGAGCCATTTTGTGCTTTTGCACCTTCGAGTTACTGCAACTCGCGAAATTCAAACTTTTGAGTTTCGACCAATGGGAGAACAAATTATCAGTGAGTCGGGAGCTATCCAAAAAGCTCGAGATCGTTTCTCTAGGATGCAAGTTGAGCGCGTTAGAGCGATTTTAGCGTCAAAATGCCGAGAATGGCGTTTTCCGCGGTGCGTGTTTGCGTAATTGAAAAAACTTTTACAGACGCATGAAAGAACACGTCGAGAGCTTTCATCTGACGTGTCGATTGCCGCTCTACGACGTAACACGAGCGAGTTAGAGCCGTTTTGCGTTTTGACCTTCGGGTTACTGTAGCGCGCGCAATTCAAACTTTTGAATTTCGAAACCTCTTAGCTGAATGATCAGTGAGTCGAGACCTATCCGTAGAGCCCAAGATCTCCGCTCTACGACTTTCCAACGCCGAGATCTGAGAGCGTTACGGACGGACGGACGTACGTACGTACGTACGTACGTACGTACGCACGCACGCCGAGCTCTCGTAGGGTGTCGCCCGCCTGAGGGCGGGCGAAAAAATGCGCGCGGTAACGGCACATATTAAACCAAATAGCGCGATATGTCGGCGTATCTCTTCTAGCGCAGTTCGACTTCCCTAATAGGTGTAATGCCTTCGTACACTGTAGTCCCAACCAGTCGGAGTGCTTCTATGCAGGGACTCCTGCACGTAATCCTTGTTGGGAATGCGGTGCATCCCATGTTATGCCGTTCCCCTCCCGCATTTCCCTAAACCCCCAACAGCCTGGTCTTACGCACAAGAACTGGCTTCTGGGCAGAGTCAGGTTTGCGATGGAGAGAGGCCCGTTCCACTCCTTCGACGCAAGTCTGATTGGATTTCCCTTTGTCCTCCGCTTAATTGCGGCGACGAAGCGAGCTCGTTCGCGAATGCTGAACAGCACCAAAAGGTTGTTCTGGCAGCTGAGATTTTTCTAGAGTTTACTGCAAAATATTCATTTTATCGTTTCACTGCGAAATTTAGTTTTTAGACCAAACCGTTCGTTCCAACGAATGGAAGCACCACTGCCATTGACAGAGAGGAGCAGATAGCAGAGACAGCACAGCATACCTGTAACGCTGGGGGGGGGGGGGGGTGGGGGGGCGGGACCCCCCCCCCCCCCTGGCCGGAGATCTCCCCCCCCCCACCCCCCCCCCCCCCTACCCCCCCTGTCCAGCCCTGAAAGACCCCCCCCCCTCCCAAAAATTGCGAAAATTTTCGCCTGCGGCGCTTAAATATGGCCAAATTTTCGCCTGCGGCGCTATATTTAGGCTGTTTTCCATCAAAATTAAGCATTTTTTTGCACTTTTTACCAAATTTTTGCAAAATTTCCGTACTTTTTTGCCAAATTTTTAGGTCATTTTGACCCCCCCCTCCTCGGTTTTGGAAACCCCCCCCCCCCCCCCCCCCCCCCCAAATCCGGATTACCCCCCCCCCCCCCCTCCCCGAGTGGGCGCGTTACAGGTATGCAGCACAGTATCCATACATTCGTTGCATTGGCCATAATCCTCGTGACGACTGCGTCTAAACGACTTGGTTCATGTAGGTGTGTAGGCGAATTGGGGCAGGGCCAGGAAACTGGACAGGTGAAGTGAAGGAATCGTATCACACTGTTGCTGACGGCTACTGTATTTCGAGATTAGAAACCATAGGTAAAGACAAGCTAGCTCAGTCTTAACCAATCTGACAGGCTCTTGCCACTGGCGAATATGCACTGATAATTGAAAAATTGCACCTGCACTACCTCAAGGTTCGGACACTTAGCTGATTTAGGGTGGTGCACTTGCGCACTTTGTTATTTTGTTGTGCAAATGTGACCTGCCACGTGTACTTAAGAGGTTTAGGTCGAAACGCCTTTGATGATACATTGTATGTAAACCGAATCACGAACATCACTAGCATAACACGTCACCACCATTTTGTCTGTCTGTCTGTCTGTCTGTCAACGTTTTTTCGCCGCGCTGTACCGGGTTTTCCGTAAATAAGCCCCGAGGCTTAACTTCAGAATTGGCACTTGTCCCGGCCTGATACCGGGTGTTTTTTTTAATTCAGCAAATCGGAAATCTTAATAACTTTTGCGTGAGTTAACTTAGACGGACGAAACTTGCACACGATAGACACAAAACTATGCCATTACATGTGTTACCAAATGGCATGATTTCGCTTCAAATTACACAAGTTGCAGGCGATCAAAGTTGGGGTCCAAAATTGCCTGAAAGTGCCCCACTGGAAAGTCTAGAACTCAAGCAATAGGCGACACTTTTCGCGTGACCTGCACCATCATATGCAAAAAATAAGCTTTCACATGCCGCAAAAACCAACTCTGTAGTTAAAATAACGCCAAAGTTACAGCTCGTCACAGTTGGCCAAGAAGTGCCGTCGCGTAAGCTCCTCCCACTTGCGCCACTCCTCGGCACCGAAAGCCCCCGCGACGGCACTTCTTAGCCAACTTCGACGAGCTGTAACTTTGGCGTTGTTTTAACTACAGAGTTGGTTTTTGCGGCAATTGAAAGCTCATTTTCTTTCGCATATGATGGTGCAAGTCACGTGAAAAGGTGTCGCCTATTGCTTGAGTTCTAGGCTTTCCAGTGGGGCGCTTTCAAGAAATTTTAGACCCCAAATTTGATCGCCTGCAACTTGTGTAATTTGAAGCGAAATCATGCCATTTGGTAACACATGTAATGGCATAGTTTTGTGTCTATCGTGTGCAAGTTTCGTCCGTCTAGGTTAACTCACGCAAAAGTTATTAAGATTTCCGATTTGCTGAATTAAAAAAAACACCCGGTATTTCACCCGAAAATAAACCCTGGGGCCAATTACCAGAAAGTTCTAATCCTTACCATAGACGAATCTGCTGCTTGCGTGTGGCGTTTCTTGTATTTTGTGACATGTATAATGCTTAAATGGGCACGTTGTATGTCCAAATAATCACTTCACTAACATAATGTCGCGATTCACGTTGAAAGCAATAGAAATCGTGAGGACTTCACTGATACACATGGGCAGGTATGTGAGGGTTAGCTGATTGGGCAGCCTCTTGACCTTCGTTAGGGCCATCCAACTGTTCTGGCGCTACTCGGGAAAATGCATTGAGCATTAAAGCAAATCGTGCCTTCTTCAGGACTTTTCCAATGGCTTCCAGACGAAACAGTCGGGCGAAGCTCTGAGGGGATCACGGTCTGATTGCTTGATGCAGAAGAAATTATTTTGGCTTGCTATCGCGATCTACTCTTAACGAGAATTTAAGTAAAACGTTTTCAGTGAACATTCTTACCTTACCAGCGATCAGTTCGACTTTAAGCCCATTGTAGGTTTATCCTACATAGAAAGTAGAAAATGCGTTGAACTCAAGTTCTTGCGTGTCACAGAAGGAGCAGTGGGGGGGGGGGGGGGGGGCGCTTATTGAGTATTTACGCCAATATTTGACTAAGTCGTAGCTATTTAGAAGTTGTTCATAACCGCATGGCAGATCGTGATCCCTTGTAGAAGACGTCGGTGTAGAGCACTAGGACAACTACACCCAGCAAACTATTGAAGTCGGCGAGCAGCGTCAGCAGATGCTTGGCCAGTGGCTCTATAAAACCGAAGTAATTGGAAATTGCAACTCGCAGCATCAAGGTGGTTGAAGAGCTCATTTCCATGAGGACGCCAGTGATCAGCAAGAAGGCGAGCTCGAGACCGCCGTCAATTATGAGGACGCCGACGCAGGCGAGATTGAGGACCACAGAGGCCAGCAACAGTCGAAAGTTGCTCTTGACCTGCAGCTTTCTCGTCTCCAGCTCTTCGGGCGGAATTGTGCCACTTTCGGGCCCCTTTCCATACTTGACCACTATTGCCCTGGCTTGCCTGGTGAACTTCAGCTGGGCGTGGAACAGATATATGAGCTGGCCAACAAAGAGGACCTGCTTGACCACTGCCAAGGCGGCCCACAGCCAGAGCACTGACCGACTCAGCCAGGTCATTGATTTGTCTCTTGAAAACACCATGGTGACGAGAGACAGCGAAGAACTGACCAAGCACTGCAGAACACAGTGGGGCAGACAGTGCCAGGCCGACATGCGGAACACTTGCCGATAGGGCTTCTTGATGCCAGACGGACCCGGGTTATGCTCCAACTTCAGCTTTCGTTCTTTGGCCAACCAGAAGACGGAGACCTAGAGTGAATCAGTGCTCTGACATTACAAGATGGCAGAATGCTGGTGAAACGTAGTAATATTGAGTTTCATCAGCATTCTGCCATCTTGTATTATGTTTTGTTATATGATGTTAAACTTAGTATATTTAGCCAGCAGTAAGTTGGTTTTCCCTGTTGACACACTAACTGTTATTATGCGATTCAATGCACTTGTATGCGGTTGGTGTTTGCGACTGAGAGACTACGTACGTAGTACTCTACGGCGTGCCTTGTTGTGAAGAGCGAGCACGCTGACCTGATTGAAGATGATCGCTGGTTTCTTGGCAACTTCTATGCACACATTTTCGAACCGTTGCACTGGAAATGCACAGTTGACATCAAAGGCTGTGCCTGCCAAACTTAGGGAGAAGAGCAGGCTGAGTAGACAAATGAATAAGTCTGACAAAATTTCCAATCGGTGAAATTTCAAAGCATTCCTATTGGTCTCTTTGTCGTTCTGCCCAATCTCCCAAAGAAGTATCAATCCAAGAAGACTGCCAGCGCAGCCTATGGGCACTAGCGGATTTAGAGTACTGTCAGACATTACACACAAGGGTCCTTTCGGCGCCCACTTCCCAGTTTTATCATTCTTGGTGCGGCAGCGCCAAACCGTTATTATGTAAAATCCAGGCTACGACGTATGACTAGCGAACTAAAGTCCATTCAAGAAAGGCGTGCACTGGGTGGTTTTTCGAGTCTGCAGACTTTATGCTTTGGGAAACCCCAATGATTTATACATCGTTGGATACCCCTGTCGGAGTGTGTTGGCGCGGTGCGTGTTTGGCCATAATCACGCAACACGCACCGGTTTGAGGCGCACATGAAAAATTCGAGGTTTTGCACAGAGCGGGCGATTTTGATAATTTTTACACCAGATGTTCCACAAGGTGTCCTCATATCATGTTTCAAATTTCAGCGCAATCGGTAGGCTGCAGCGTTAGTTATGGCCTGCCGCGTGCACCCTACTTTGGCCCAAAATGGCCAAAATCGCCGAAATTGGCCAAAAAGGGTACACTTTTTTAATAACTCAAGAGAGAAGTGGTGAAATTTCTTTAAATCTTCTACGTGTGAACTAGGATCAATTGTCTACACAATGGAACAAACCCCATCTTATTCGGTTGCGACACTCTCGAATACGACTCAATCAAAGAGACCCTACTTTTGGCCGAAACGACGCTTTTTGGCTGGATTGCAGATCGTGGCTGTCCAGCAGGCCGAAAAGCGTCGTTTCGGCCAAAAGTAGGGTCTCTTTGATTGAGTCGTATTCGAGAGTGTCGCAACCGAATAAGATGGGGTTTGTTGCATTGTGTAGACAATTGATCCTAGTTCACACATAGAAAGTTTGAAGATATTTCACCACTTCTCTCTTGAGTTATTAAAAAAGTGTACCCTTTTTGGCCAATTTCGGCGATTTTGGCCATTTTGGGCCAAAGTAGGGTGCACGCGGCAGGCCATAACTAACGCTGCAGCCTACCGATTGCGCTGAAATTTGAAACATGATATGAGGACACCTTGTGGAACATCTGGTGTAAAAATTATCAAAATCGCCCGCTCTGTGCAAAACCTCGAATTTTTCATGTGCGCCTCAAACCGGTGCGTGTTGCGTGATTATGGCCAAACACGCACCGCGCCAACACACTCCGACAGGGGTATCCAACGATGTATAAATCATTGGGGTTTCCCAAAGCATAAAGTCTGCAGACTCGAAAAACCCCCAGTGCACGCCTTTCTTGAATGGACTATAGAGCCCTAGTGCGTATGAGCCTGTGGAAAGTCGTTGGTTGGAAGGTGATCTTGACTCTACGGATAGGTCTCGACTCACTGATAGTATCACTAAGAGAAGTCGCGGTCCAAAGGTTTGAATCTCGCGAGTTACAATGTCCAGGAAGCAAAACGGCTCTAACTCACTCGTCTTACGTCGTAGGGAAGCATGCGATAGGTCAACTAGAAGGCGCGACGTGGTTTTCATGCGATGTCAAAAAGTTTCAATGAGCAAAACACGAACCGCGTATATCGACATTTTCGACCTTTTAAGTACTAAAATAACGCTAACACGCTCATCGTGCATCGTCGTAGAGAGGCGGTCTTGAGCTCATTGGCTAGCTCTCGACTCGTAGATCACTTTCCTCCAATTGGCCCTGGCCAAAACTAAAAAAAATTGAATTCCGCGGATTACAGCAGCCAGAAAATCCAAACACACAAAACGACTCTAACTCACTCGTCTTACGCCGTAGAGAGGCTCCTCTGAACGCTCTCGACGTGCTTTTTCGTAATACACCAAATTTTTTATCCAATTGTTAAAACTCGCATCAGGGAAATTGAAGACTTTTCGCAGGAAAGTCGTAGAGAGACAACCTTGGGCTCATTTGACAGGTCTCGCCTCACTAATCAATTTGTCATATACAGTAGTGGTCATGACGATGTCTTACAGTTGTAGCAACCTTGATTTCGCGAGTTATAGTAAGCCAAAGGGGCAAACGCGTTACAGTAGGGTTAAACGTTATGAGCTAGAGTTTAGAGCATGGTTTGAGCCGCTTTGCGTTTTAAAAGGACGAAAATGCCGATCTGCGAGGCGTGTGTTTTACTAATTAAAACTTTTTGCATCGCATAAAAGAGCATGTCGAGACCTTCCAGTTGACCTATGACACGCTTTTCTACGAGAGTTAGAGCCGAGAGAGTTAGAGCCGCTTTGCTTCTTGTACTTTCAGGTTACTGTAACTCGCGAGATTCAAACTTTTGAATCTAGACTTCTCCCAGCGATACTATCAGTGAGTCGAGACATAGCCATACCCATAGAGCCCAAGATCACCTTCCTTCCTGCGACTTTAGACCGCCGAGATCTGAGAGCGAGACCCACGAACGAACGGATGGACGCATGCACGAAGATCTCTCGTAGGGGTTCGCCCAGCTGAGGCCGGGCGAACAAGCTCCGGTATTAAAAAGTTGAGTTTGTATTCTGACTGACATTGCATAGAGTTTCGTTCTTTCTGCAGAGAGTGCGAGAGCTCATCGCCTGTATTGCTCCGCTTCACGAGCTCCCCCTTCGCAAGAGGGTATTGCTTAGCAATATTGATATCGCCCGGGATTTGGTTTTTAGAGCAAGAAAATCCCTCTTTTGAGCAACGCTTTTAAAAAAGTGACTAAAACTTGTCAAAGTTTTGCCAAACATATGACAGAGCAAGTTTTGCAAATAATCCGTGAGTCGTGAGCTATCCACTGAGCTCGAGATCGTCTCTCAACGACGCAAATCAAGCGAGTTAGAGCAATTTTAGTGTTCGAATCTCGAGAATGGCGTTTCCCGTGGTGCGTGTTTGCGCAACGTTAAAATTGTTGCTGCCGCATGAAAGAACACGTCGAGAGCTTTCACCTGACGTGTCGATCGCCGCTCTACGACGTAAGACGAGCGAGTTAGAGCCGTTTTGCGTTTTCGGACCTTTGGGTTACTGTAACTCGCGAAATTCAAACTTTGAGTTTTGACCAACGGGAGAACAAATGATCAATGAGTCCAGAGCTATCCAAGGTGCTCAAGATCACCTCTCTACGACGCAAGACAGACGAGTTAGAGCCGTTTTGCGTTTTAAACCTTCGGGTTACTGTAACTCGCGAAATTCAAATTTTTGAGTTTCGACCAATGGGAGAACAAATGATCAGCGAGTCGAGAGCTATCCACTGACCTTGAGATTGTCTCTCTACGACGCAAGTTGAGCGAGTTAGAACGATTTTAGCGTAAAAATGTTGAGAATGGCGTTTTCGGCGGTGCGTGTTTGCGTAATTGACAAAACTTTTGCAGCCGCATGAAAGAGCGCGTCGAGAGCTTTCACCTGACGTGTCGATCGCCGCTCTACGACGTAAGACGAGCGAGTTAGAGCCGTTTTGCATTTTGACTTTCGGGGTACTGTAGCGCGCGCAATTCAAACTTTTGAATTTCAAAACCTCTTAGCTGAATGATCAGTGAGTCGAGACCTATCCGTAGAGCCCAAGATCTCCGCTCTGCGACTTTCCAACGCCGAGATCTGGGAGCGTTACGGACGGACGGACGGACGGACGTACGTACGTACGTACGTACGCACGCACGCCGAGCTCTCGTAGGGTGTCGCCCGGCTGAGGCCGGGCGAAAAAATTCTGATGGATTGGGAGGGTTGTTATCGGGGACGTTGTAGGGTGGGGGCAGTGAGTCGAAGATATAGATAACTATTCGCATTTGTATGTGTAAAATGGAAGTATAGCCGACGGAGTACACCTCCATATTAGACGCATACATGCAACCCAGGTCAGAAAATCCGCCAGTGCCCACCTAGTGGGGTGGTAGCAAAGACGTCGAGACGTCCCGACAGCCAGCGCGCCCAAATGTTCAACCCTTCGAACCAGCCGCTCACCAAGTAGCGCAACGCTGCGTTGCGAGCCCAGACGAAGCGCGACTTCTTCCACCAAACAGTGGGTTGGAGAATGGGACAATGGGCGGGTTGGAACGAGCTCTCGCACGATAAGTCTGCAAAGACCCAAAGGAATTCTCGCACGCTGCTGCTCGCCGCCAGCCGATCTTTGGCCTTTGACGAGTTTGAGAACGGCGTCGACAGGAGCGTTAAGCGGTCGGAAGCCTTCGCTGCCCACGTGCGAGCACACTTCAACACGTCAGCACGCGGGTTGCCCATCGCGGGTTCGGATGCGTCTTCGGTAGCGTTCCAAAGGCAGGAGAGGTAAGCGCACATCCACGGGTCGATGACCTCACTGCTGAACAATACAACCGGCATTCAACTTGCCCAGTTTGAAGTCTGGTTTGGAAACTGCGCGCGTACACAATTTCGACGCGATTCTCAGAAAAGAGTAGCCTACGTATGTACATACTTCAACCACCCCCCTCCCCCACACCACAAAATTATTTTACACTTTGTCAATGGGCAGTTCACACATTTCTTCAGGCTGAATTTTGGGGATGCTGTGTGCCGCTTCCATTCCCCCATCCCACCCCCCCCCCCCCCCCCCCCCCCCCCACATAGCCTGGTCTCACGTACAAGAACTGGCTTCTGGGAAGCGTTAGGTTTCCAATGGAGAGAGGCCCGTTCCACTCCTTCGATGCAAATCTGATAGGATTCCCCTTTGTCCTTCGCTTGATTGCAGCGACGTAGCGAGCTCGTTCGCGGATGCTGAATAGCACCACATGGTCGTTCTGGTAACTGAGATTTTCTATGTATGACTGCAAATTTTTATTTTAGTCCGAACCACTCGTTCCAATGAATGGAAGCACCGCAGCCAGTGGAAAATAAAAGCAGGCAGCAGAGGCAGCACAGTGTCCATACATTCGCTGCATTGGCCATAGTTATCGTCGTGACGACTGCGTCTATGTAACTCCAAACGACTCTGGTAGGTGTGTAGGTGAAGCGAACTGGGCAGGTGAAGCGCAGAAGTCCTAGCACACTATTATTAGGAATTGGGATTGCTATCCGAAGATTAGAATCTATAGGGAGAGACAAGCAAGCTCAGTTCTACTTTTAGACAGCCTGACTGGCTCTTGGCACTGGCTATTGCACACGTGTGGGAAGCCTTTCTCTGCTTGACAGTTGGAAACAACTTCAACTGCGTTATCTCAAACCAATATTCTGAACTGACAGTGTGGCGCGCGACCTCTCAATACATGGGAGGCGCGCTTAGCCTTAGTACCTAGTTGCCACTTTGCACTGGGAGACGAAGGACAGTTTCCAGTCCAGAATGACGCCAAAGGACGTAGGTATCCCTTCGATGGAGGGTTTTTTTCCAAGGGACTTTTCCAAGGGACTTTTGCTTGATGTAAATGAGCAATAATTTCTACTAGCGTTACATCAGTCATCTATTGTGGTTTTTAGCGCTTTTTTCGCATGCTCATTTGTGCGCTGTTAAGCATGCTAATTGCTGCTTTTGTTACTCCTTCAGGGTTGCTGAAGACAGAGAGACTTGGCGCTGTCAACGAACATATATTTAGCCACGCAGCAGCCACTTTGAACTGTGATTACAGATTGATTTCACAAAGCATGTCTAGTGATTCTGCATTGGTGTATTCACGACCGCAACAAAATGTTCATCACAGCAACCTTCTAAAATTTGCTGTCTTTTGCAGTGTTTCCACAATTTATTCAAGGAGTCGAACCACTGTTCCAGCAGATCATAAGTTTAGTGTTTGCACAATTTATTCGATGAGTTGAAACGCCACTGGAGCTGATCAAAAGTAGGTGGTACTCTGGCTGCTTTCTGCTCCAATGTCATGGACACTACTTTTCTGCTGGCAGACAAAGCAGATTCACTTATCAGTTGATCCCCAAGGCTGTATACTGCAACAAATAACCATTACAGCAGCCTTTGGAAACTTGCTGTCTCTTGCAGTGCTTGGACAGTTTATTCGATGAGTTGAAACACCATTGCAGCAGATCAGAAGTAGTAATATTGTAACTAGAGCCTTTAGCCCATGATACTGATAATCTATAGCTGAACACCTATGAAAACAGAGCCATTTGTATCGACCCATGGAAATCAGCCACTGCTCATAACATGTATTGGCCTATGGTTCACGGCCATTGCTCACAACAGCCCATAGGAGATTCTGATAGATCTAAAGTCATTTGACACTGCGCCTCTATCAGTGCCTGCTTTTAAGGTTGCACCAGCTCCCATGCCTCAGAATACACTGAAGCTAACATATGGAAGCTTGCATTTAGCCCATAGGACATTTCAGATAGATCTAATGTCTTCTGACACTGTGCCCCTGCCAGTGCCTGCATTTACCACTGTGCCCACTCCCATGCTTTTGATTACACTGAACTTTGCATATAGGTGTTTGTGTTTAGCCCATAAGAGGTTTCAGATAGATCGCAAGTCTCTTGACACTGCGCCCTTGCCAGTGCCTGCATTCATCATCAAACCTGTTCCCGTGCCTCTGAATACACTGAAGCTAACACATGGATGCTTGTGTTTAGCCCTTAGGAGATTTCAGATAGAGCTAATGTCTTCTGACACTGTGCCCCTGCCAGTGCCCTCATTTACCTTTGCACCTCTTCCCGTGCCTCCAAATACCTGTAGGAGTCTCACAGCGACAGCTCTGGAGTGAATGGTGTCACGACAGTGCGAAATTTCCACGAAAATGACCAGTAGGCACTCTTTAGTGCTTAGAATGTACTGTGCAGTTGATATTTTCGTGAATTTTGTAGAATTTAGTGATTTGCAAAAGTTTTAAAATAGGAGGGGATTCCTTCCAGCCCACGATGGTCTGTTTAAGCTATAGATCTCCAGGATCCGTCAACTGTGTCAAGAGAAAATGGCCGGACAAACAGACAGACAGACAGACAGGCGGACAGAGATTTGCCGCTTAGTATATAGGATGTTTTATGCTCCTTTGTTATGAATGCTGTTTTTCTGCTGATTGACAAAACGGATTCATTTGTCAGCAGGTCTCTACAACCCCTGGAGCTGATCAAAAGCAGGTGGTACTCTGGCAGCTTTCTGCTCCAATGTCATGGACACTACTTTTCTGCTGGCAGACAAACAAACTCACTTATTGGGTGATCCCCAAGGCTGTATGCTGCAACAAGTAATCATTACACCTTGCACTTGGCCACCTGAGAACTCTGATTATTCCTGACAGAAGGCAAATGGCGGCAGAACCAGTTGTTAACCCTCATATACCAAGCTACATATTGTAGTATACCAGTAAAATTCATGGGTGTTGATTGCCATAACGAGAAACGAAAACGGAACATTTCTTTGACTTCCGCTGGCTTCAAAAGATAAGGAATGCCTTTCGACCTCCGCCTCTTTGTGCACGGGTGGTAGGTAGGCCACATTTGAACTACAAAATAACTAAGTGCACGACCCCAAATCAACTAAGTGGCTGGAGAGGGACAAGTTTGACTTGAGGTAACGCAGGTGCAGTCCTTCAATTATCGATTCAGATTTGCCAGTGGCAAGAGCCAGTCAGATTGGATAGGACTGAGCTAGCATGCCTCTACCTCTGGTTTCTAATCTCCTGTTATTCTTCACTTACAGTGTGATGCGAGTCCTTCACTTCACCTGCAAAGTTTATTTCGCCTACATACCTGACCAGAGTCAGTTAGACGCAGTCGTCACGAGGATTATGGCCAATACAACGAATGTATGGATACTGTGTTGCCTATACTGCCTACTCTTCTCTGCCAATGACAGTGGTACTTCCATTCGTTGGAGCGAACGGTTTGGTCTAAAAACTAAAATTTTTCGCAGTGATACGTATTGATTCTCAGTTGCAAGAGTGACCATGTGGTGCTGTTCAGCATTCACGAACGAGCGCGCTACATTGCTGCTATAAAGCGAAGGACAAAGGGAAATCCTATTAAAGCTGCGTCGAAGGAGTGGAACGGGCCTCTCTCCATCGCAAACCAGACTATGCCCAGAAGCCAATTCTTGTACGTAAGATCAGGCTGTTGGGGGAATGGCAGAATCATGGAATGGAAGTGGCATGGGATACACAGTATCCCCAAAATTCGGCTTGTCGAAATGTGTAAACTGCCCATTAACACAGCGTTAATATTTTTGACTGGTGTGGGGGGGGGGGGGTGGTTGAATAGGCTGCTCTTTTCTGCGAATCGAGTCGAGATCGTATACGCGCGCTGTTTCCAAACCGGACTACAAACTGGGAATGTTGAATGCCAGTTGAATTGTTCAGGAGTGAAGTCGTCCATCCATGGAAGTGCGCCTACTTTTCCTGCCTTTGGAACGCGACCAATGACATGTCGAAGCTAGCGACGAGCGACCCGGGAGCCGACGTTTCGAACTGCAGTCGCACCTGGGCAGCAAAGGACTCCGATAGTGCAACGCTCTTGAGAACTCCTTTCTCAAACGCGACAAAGGCCAAAGAGCATCTGGTGGAGAGCAGCATCGCGCGAGAGCTCCTTTGGGCCTTGGCAGACTTGACGTGTGAGATCTCGTTTCAACCCGCCCGTTGTCCCATTCTCCAGCCCGCTGTTTGGTGGAAGAAGTCGCGCCTCGCCTGGGCCCACGTCGCAGTACTGCGCTTCTATGCGCGCACCTGGGGCGAAAGTTTTTTCATTTGGACGCGCTGGCTGACGGGACGTCTCGACGTCTTTGCTACCACCCCACTAGGTGGGCACCGGCGGATTTTCTGACATGGGCAACACGTAATGTATGCGTCTAGTCTGGAGGTGTACCCCATTGGCTACACTTCCATTTACACCTAGGCCTAGGCACAAATGAGAACAGGTACCTGCAGCCTTACCTGTATATCTTCCACTCACTGCCCCCAGGCCCCAACCCCTAAAACATCCCTAATAGTAGACTTAAAGTAGCTGTAACTTAAACCTAACTTATCTAGCCTCAACCTTGGGATGTGTTTGTTGTGTGGCTTAAAGAATCTGAAAATCGTACAGGGTGTTTCACCTCCAAAATTCCACGCCCAGGCGGGGGAGGCGCGTCAGGAACGCCAAATCCTTACAGCAATACCATGATTATTTGCTAATTTGTTACTCTGGCTACCCAAAGTTGGAATAAGCGAGACAAAATTCAAATCTTGAACGACTTGCTTGCCATAGGTGGCCAAGTTCTCAGGGGTGATTTCGGTTTTGCTTAGATTTTGGAGAAAACACTTTGGCTTTGAAAAGTCGTTCAGAGACGATTCGATACATACCTGTAACGCGCCCTCTAACTTGGGGAAGGGGGTGGGGGAATCCGGATTCTGGGGGAGGGTTTAAAAACCAAGGAGGGGAGAGGGTCAAACGAATTAAAAATTATTAAAAAGTGCTAAAATGTCGAGAATGGCGTTTTCCGTGGTGCGTGTTTGCGTAATGGCAAAATTCTTCCTGCCGCACGAATAAACACGTCGAGAGCTTTCACCTGACGTGTCGATCGCCGCTCTACAACGTAAGACGAGCGAGTTAGAGCTGTGTTGCGTGTTTGCACTTTCGGCTCACTGTAAGTCGCGAAATTCAAATTTTTGGGTTTCGACCAATGGGAAGACAAATGATCAGAGAGTCGAGAGCTATCCAATTAACTCGAGATCGTCTCTCTACGACGCAAGTTGCACGAGTTAGAGCGATTCTAGTGTTAAATCTTTAAAAATGACGTTTTCCAATGTGCGTGTTTGCGCAATTAAAAAACTTTTGCCGCCACATGAAAGAGCACGATGAGAGCTTTCGCCTGATGTGTCGATTGCCGCTCTACGACGTAAGACGAGAGAGCTAGAGCCGTTTTGCGATTTGACCTTCGGGTTACTGTAGCGCGCGCAATTCAAACTTTTGAATTTTGAAACCTCTTAGCGGAATGATCAGTGAGTCGAGATCTATACCTGGAGCTCAAGATCGTCTTTCTACGACTCTCGAACGCCGAGATCCACTAGCGTAGCGTACGCACGCACGTACGCACGCACGCCGAGCTCTCGTAGGGTGTCGCCCGGCTGAGGCCGGGCAAAAAAACTGGGTACCCGATGATGGTTAATTAGCATTGCATAGTGTGTCGTGCATTTGAGGAGTATATTCAATAGTGTGCCAGAATAGAAAGTTGAGCATTTCTTCAGGGAGTATCACCGCAGTTATATCGAGTTTCCAAAGAAAGTTTGTGCCAATGTTGGGCAATCGATGCCTATAAAGCGCATTGGTGGGTACTGATCCATAAATGGATCAGGAGTGTTCGCCGCAGGTCCACTTTGGAATGAAGAGGGTCTAAATGGGACGACGCCCTTTTCTTTTTTTCGCCGCCCCCCAGGGCGGCGAGTATATATACGGACGCTATTGTCCGTTTGTGTGTGTGTCTGTGTGTCTGTGGGTCCGGAACAACTAGACATGACGGTTAGTGCCATCCAATGGAGTCGAATGCGCTGAGTAACGCGCCGTTGTCCATTTCTGTTGCTAATTTCCCTACTTCGAGATATTCACAATTAAAATACAAAAATGTCAAAAATGACACTTTTATTTACAAGTCGTATCGAGAAAGTTTTTGCTGAAATGGAAAGGGCATAAGACGCGATGAATTTGTGACATAGTTTCGGATTTTGGAATTCACGAAATTAGGGATATTTTTAAGGTTTTTGTCAAAATTCCCAAATTTCGACAAATTCAAACAGCTTAAATTTCAAAACTTCTTTGCACGGATGTATCGAGCATAGTCTGTCAAGTATTTAGCAAATAGTTTCCGCAATTATAATTAACGAAATTTAGGATATTTTTAAGGATTTTGTTAAAATCCTTAAATTTCGACGATTTCAAACAGCTTAATTTTCAAAATTTCTTTGCACGGATGTGTCGAGCATAGTCTGCCAAGTATTTAGCAAATAGTTTCAGATTTTAGAATTCGCGAAATTAGGGATATTTTCAAGGTTTTTGTCAAAACACCCAAATTTCGATAAATTCGAACAGCTTAAATTTCAAAACTTCTTTGCACGGATGTATCGAGCATAGTCTGTCAAGTATTTAGCAAATAGTTTCCGCAATTATAATTAACGAAATTTAGGATATTTTTAAGGATTTTGTTAAAATCCTTAAATTTCGACGATTTCAAACAGCTTAAATTTCAAAATTTCTTTGCACGGATGTGTCGAGCATAGTCTGCCAAGTATTTAGCAAATAGTTTCAGATTTTAGAATTCACGAAATTAGGGATATTTTCAAGGTTTTTGTCTTAAATCCCAAATTTCGATAAATTCAAACAGCTTAAATTTCAAAACTTCTTTGCACGGATGTATCGAGCATAGTCTGTCAAGTATTTAGCAAATAGTTTCCGTAATTATAATTAACGAAATTTAGGATATTTTTAAGGATTTTGTTAAAATCCTTAAATTTTGACGATTTCAAACAGCTTAAATTTCAAAACTTCTTTGCACGGATGTATCGAGCATAGTCTGTCAAGTATTTAGCAAATAGTTTCAGATTTTATAATTAACGTAATTAGGGATATTTTCAAGGGTATTGTCTTAAATCCCAAATTTCGACAATTTTAAGCAGCATAATTTTCAACATCTTTGTGTGGATGTATCGGGCCCTAAGCCCAAAAGAATAGGGCGTCGTCCCATTTATACCCTTTTCAATAGGGCGTCGTCCCATTTATACCCTTTTCAATAGGGCGTCGTCTCATTTAGACGCTTTTATTGCACTGTGTGCCTGCGGCGAATCTCTCTGATCCATTTATGGATCAGTTGCCACAATTATAAGCGCAAAGTGAGCCTGCGGCGAATCTTCTGATCCATTTGTGGATCAGGTATCACGAACAAATCCAAGACCAATTGCGGCGATACCCCACCAGATTGTCGACTAAATGTCTAGCGGCACTTCACTATCCAGTGCACATTATCGCGCACACGCTCTCAAGTTTACACTGATGCCAACGTGATGCCACAGTTTTTAGACAAAGCTTGTTCGCCGCGCCTCAGCGCGGCGAGGTGTATATGTGACAGGGAATACCCGCATCCAGTGAAAACCCGCATAGGTATGCGGGTTTTCACCAAACCACTTAGTGAATACCCGCATATGCGGTTTTTCACAGATCTAGTTAGTGAATACCCGCATATGCGGGTTTTCACTGGTCCAGTTAGTGAATACCCGCAAATGCTTGTTTCACGGCGCTGTTCCGCAGAATCGCCACCCACATACAAGTGAACACGGTACTTCTCTTATTCCAGGGTCCGCTTGAAGTCTCGCCATATATTTAATCTAATTCTTCCAAACATCCTATGTAGCATTGAGTTCTTTCCTTGGATGTCTTTCCCTTCAAGTTCAGCAGCAATTACTGAATGACTCCACACCAATTCATTCCACCGTTACAATGAATATATTTTGGCTCAAGCTCAGGCTTTGGCTCAGGCTTAGGCTTAGGCTTAGGCTCAGGCTTTCCTCCGGCTCAGGTCTACGATCTCCTCCTGCTCAGGCCTACGATCTCCGCCTAGCCTGCGATCTCCTCTGCTCAGGCCTACGATCTCCGCCTAGCCTGCGTCTCCTCCTGCTCAGGCCTACGATCTCCGCCTAGCCTACGATCTCCTCCTGCTCAGGCCTACGATCTCCGCCTAGCCTACGATCTCCTCCTGCTCAGGTCTACGATCTCCGCCTAGCCTACGATCTCCTTCTGCTCAGGCCTACGACCTCCGCCTAGCCTGCGATCTCCTCCTGCTCAGGCCTACGATCTCCGCCTAGCCTGCGATCTCCTCCTGCTCAGGCCTACGATCTCCGCCTAGCCTACGATCTCCTCCTGCTCAGGCCTACGATCTCCGCCTAGCCTACGATCTCCTCCTGCTCAGGCCTACGATCTCCGCCTAGCCTACGATCTCCTCCTGCTCAGGCCTACGATCTCCGCCTAGCCTACGATCTCCTCCTGCTCAGGCCTACGATCTCCGCCTAGCCTACGATCTCCTCCTGCTCAGGTCTACGATCTCCGCCTAGCCTACGATCTCCTTCTGCTCAGGTCTACGATCTCCGCCTAGCCTACGATCTCCTCCTGCTCAGGCCTACGACCTCCGCCTAGCCTGCGATCTCCTCCTGCTCAGGCCTACGATCTCCGCCTAGCCTACGATCTCCTCCTGCTCAGGTCTACGATCTCCGCCTAGCCTGCGATCTCCTCCTGCTCAGGTATACGATCTCCGCCTAGCCTACGATCTCCTCCTGCTCAGGCCTACGATCTCCGCCTAGCCTACGATCTCCTCCTGCTCAGGTCTACGATCTCCGCCTAGCCTACGATCTCCTCCTGCTCAGGTCTACGATCTCCGCCTAGCCTACGATCTCCTCCTGCTTAGGTCTACGATCACCGCCTAGCCTACGATCTCACCCTGCTCAGGCCTACGATCTCCGCCTAGCCTACGATCTCCTCCTGCTCAGGTCTACGATCTCCGCCTAGCCTACGATCTCCTCCTGCTTGGGTCTACGATCACCGCCTAGCCTACGATCTCACCCTGCTCAGGCCTACGATCTCCGCCTAGCCTACGATCTCATCCTGCTCAGGTCTACGATCTCCGCCTAGCCTACGATCTCCTCCTGCTCAGGCCTACGATCTCTGCCTAGCCTACGATCTCCTCCTGCACTGGGCCTACGATCTCCGCCTAGCCTACAATCACATCCTGCTCAGACCTACGATAATGATATCCCCTTTTGGTGTCGACTCGTGTAGTAATTTGGTGTATTCCGTAATTTGTGTGGACTGATTCAGTATTTTGGTGTGAACTCATTCAGTAATCTGGTGTGGACTCGTTCAGAACTCATCATGCACTCCTAGACGGGTTTTCACTAAACTTTTTAGTGAATACCCGCATATGCGGGTATTCACTAACACGGCTAGTGAAAACCCGCATATGCGGGTATTCACTAACACATCTAGTGAAAACCCGCATATGCGGGTTTTCACTGGATGCGGGTATTCACTGTAACATATACATATATACGGATGACAATGTGTGTGTGTGTGTGTCTGGCTGTCTGTCTGTCTGTCTGTCCGTCCGCGCATCGAAGTAAGGTATGCGACATATGTGGTCAAGTAGAGTCAGGGTCGCTGAGTATGGATCCGATGTCCGTTTCTGTTGCTAATTTCGCATTTTCGAGATATTTACAACTAAAATATGAAAATGTCGAAAATCGACCTTTTCGCCTGATGGCCTACCGGCGAGATTTCTTCAGGAATGGAAAGAGCATAGACAGCGGCTAATTTGTAACACAAAAGAAATTTTTTTGGAAATGTGGAATTTAATAGAAATACGCGATTATCTGTCAAAATTTCATAAAATGACAAAAATAGAACGTCATTTATTGACGAATGTGAATGCAGACTGCAGAGATGGAAAGGTCTAATGGCATTAAGAATTTGTGACATAGTTTTACAGGTGTAAAAAGTTACAATTTCGAGATATTCACAATTAAAATACAAAAATGTCGAAAATTGACTTTTCGTCTGATGAGGTAGCGGCGAAATTTCTTCAGGAATGGAAAGAGCGTAGACCGCGGATAATTTGTAACACAAAAGAATTTTTTTGCAAATGTGGAATTTATTAGAAATACGAGATTATTTGTCCAAATTCCATAAATTGACAAAATTAAAACGTTATTTATTGACGAATGTGAATGCAGAAATGGAAAGGTCGTGTGCCAAAAAGAATTTGTGAGTGTGACACAGTTCAACGATTTTCAAAAAATGCAATTTCGAGATATTTAGAATTTAATTAAAATTGAAAAGTGTCAAAATCGACATTTTCGTCTGATAGAATAACGGCTAAATTTTTTAAGAAATGGCAAGCGCATATACTACGGAAAATTTCAAAACAAAATAATGTGTTAAAGTTGATAGAAATGTTTACAATTCCACAAATTGTCCACACTTTTGTTAATAGCTGAATGTGAACGCAGAATAGAAAGGAAACAGGACAAATCTTGCAACAGGATAGATCTTACAACAGGACAAATCTTGCAACAGGACAGACCCTGCAACAGGACAGATCTTTCAACAGGACAGATCTTTCAACAGGACAGACCTTGCAACAGGAGAGACCTTGCAACAGGACAGACCTTGCAACAGGACAGGCCTTGCAACAGGACATACCCTGCAATAGGACAGACCCTTCAACAGGACAAATCTTGCAACAGGTCAAACCTTGACAATGAACAGGACGGACGTTGCGGCGCGCGTGCGAGGCGACCAGCGCTGCTGGCTCACAACAGGACAGACCTTGCAACGGACAGACGTTGAACAGGACAGATTATGCAACAGGACATTACGGCCATTGACGACTACATTCCATGCTATTCAGATCTCAGGAATTCTTCTGCAACAGGAAGGAACGGCTAGTCAAGTAGAGTCGAGGTCGCTGAATACGGATCCGATGTCCGTTTCTGTTGCTAATTTCGCATTTTCGAGATATTCGCAATTAAAATTCGAAAATTCGACTTTTTCACCTGATGAGCTAGCCGCGAAATGGAAAGAGCACGGACCGCTGATAATTTGTAACACAAAAGAAATTTTTTGACAGTGTGAAATTTGATAGAAATACGAAATTGTTTGTCGAAATTTTATAAATTGACAAAAATAGAACGTAATTTATTGACAAATGTGAATGCAGAAATTGAAAGGTCGCAAGCCAGTAAGAATTTGTGACATAGTTTTTCAGTTTTGAAAAATTGCAATTTGGAGATATTCACAATTAAAATTCAAAAATGTCGAAAATCGACTTTTTCACCTGATGAGCTAGCCGCGAAATTTTTTCAGAAATAGAAAGAGCACGAACCGCAGATAATTTGTAACACAAAAGAAATTTTTTGTCGATGTGAAATTTGATAAAAATACGAAATTGTTTGTCGAAATTTCATAAATTGACAAAAATAGAACGTAATTTATTGACAAATGCGAATGCAGAAATTGAAAGGTCGTAAGCCAATAAGAATTTGTGACATGGTTCTACAGCTTTAAAATACTGCAATTTAGAGATATTGATATAATTAAAATATAAATAAGTCGAAAATCGATTTTGTCGCCTGATGGACTAGCGGCGAAACTTCTTCAGAAATCGAAAGAGCATAGACCGCAGATAATTTGTAACACAAAAGAAATTGCTTGCAATTGTGGAATTATATAGAAATACGCCACAATTTGCCAAAATTCTACAAATTGTCAAAAGCGTCATAACGCAGAAATGCGTACACCAAACAGTTGGCAAGTTTTTTGTTCGATGTGGCGTATTCCCACAGGTATAAAACTTCAGATGAACGGCGTCGTATCATGCCGATACCATATAGCGAATGCGGCGATATCACTGAGCTTTAGATCAGTTGTACAGACAACCATATCGTGGTAATAGCTGCATTTGAATTGTGGTACACGTTTTCAAGATACCTTCGCTAGATGCGGCTAATTATGCGAATGAAATTCACTATACTAGAAGAGGGACGGCCTTATGGCAGTGGCAGACATTAAATAAACCGACGTCTGCAACCGACTGCAAACCCAAATTTCCAGCAACCCAAAATAAAACGTTTGATTTGGCGTTGCCACTTTGTGAACACTGCAATTTGGCAAAACTCGCAACAAGCAAACACGAGACGTTTGGTTCAGTCAGCAGAAGTCCGAACATAGCCCAAGTCGCAATCACGCAAACTTCAGATTATTTGGCCGACGTTTGGTTCAAACGAAGAAGTTCTAACATTTGGCGCAGCCGCAAACGTCCGACTTTGTAAATTTGCCCGACTGTCAATTTGACGCGCTGCCAAGTTTTGTGTGCGGCGCGGCCGCAGACGGCGCAAAGTGTCGAAGAGAAGCGACGATCGTTTATTCAATGCGCGGCACTCGGAGCTAGGGCTAAACTCTGTGCGCAAAGACTCACTGCTGAAACTGGCGTCTCGCGCGCGATGAATTTTACTCGGCGGCCGGCGCAAAACTTTGCCGCGCGCGCACCCTTCCCCCGGCCGGCCGAAAATTGTCATCGACTTTGGACAAATGCAAAATGCAATTCGCTGCGCACACGATTCTTCTAAAATTTGCCGATTGCACTATAATCTGGTCTGTCAATTTGGGCATGCGGGAAAATTTACCCCATAATTTTACGACGTAGCGTTGGCGATTTACCATTGATTTCCCAAAAGTCGCCGCGCGAATTCGCTCTGTGCAAATCCGTCCTCCGTCTGCGGCGCGACTCTTATGAGAGTGTTAGGGAACAAACCAATGTGTCAATGTCGGCTGAATAGAGCGCAAAGACTCACTGCTGAAACTGGCGTCTCGCGCGCGATGAATTTTACTCGGCGGCCGGCGCAAAACTTTGCCGCGCGCGCACCCTTCCCGAAAATTGTCATCGACTTTGGACAAATGCAAAATGCAATTCCCTGCGCACACGACTCTTCCAAAAATTTGCCAATTGCGCTAAAATCTGTATTGCTAATTTGAGCATAAGGCAAAATTTACCCCGTAATTTTACGACGTGGCGTTGGCGATTTGCCATTGATTTCCCAAAAGTCGCCGCGCGAATTCGCTCTGCGCAACCTACGTAGTCTGCGCCCTACGCCTCGTCTACCACCGTCGCTCCCTCGTCTGCGGCGCGACTCTTATAATCGGAGCCCACACTCTGTGCGCAAAGACTCACTGCCGAAACTGGCGTCTCGCGCGCGATGAATTTTACTCGGCGGCCGGCGCAAAACTATGCCGCGCGCACCCTTCCCCCAGCCGGCCAAAAATTGTCATCGACTTTGGGCAAATGCAAAATGCAATTCCCTGCGCACACGATTCTTCTAAAATTTGCCAATTGCGCTATAATCTGGATTGCTAGTTTGGGCATGCGGCAAAATCAACCCCGTAATTTTACGACGCAGCGTTCGCAAATTACCATTGATTTCTCGAAATATTAAAAGGCAGTCGCCGCGCAAATCCGTCTCCCCCTAATCTGCGCCCTACGCCTCGTCTACCATCGTCGCTCTCTCGTCTGCGGCGCGACTCTTATAAGGCCACAGGCGACAATCGTTTACGCCAATCTAAGGGAACAAACGTACGCGTAGTCGAGCTTTGCGTACGCAGGCAAATTCCAAACTTCGTGTGTACGTTATCGCCTGCCCTACCTGATGTCGCGTCCCCTAACGGTTCGAATGCACTGAACTTCTCGCGCGTATACGCAGCCGCAGTCTTACGCAGTTCAAAGCGCCGACTTTAGTTTGGCAGTTGACTCTACAACTAGGAGTTGGCGGCACTTCTGTTTGCGGCTCGAGTGAACGCAGATGCAATTGCGCACGTCTGTCTGACCTGTACATTGTGGGTGCTCTGAAAGGCTTTGGCACGCATATTTAAACTGCACTGAGCGCAATATTATTGCGTGAGGTTAGATGTACATACATATACCACATACAACGGGGCGGACGAATACAACTCATTGGCGATCCATTGTCGCCTTATTCATACATACAGGCAGACCAGTTTTGCATACGGTCAAGAGCCAATACACTTTATCCCATACATTCATACCTTGCAGAAGCTATGCATGGTGCAAAATCTGTAAACTACATACTCACCAGGTATGGGTTGCCTTGTTGACATGGGGAGCCAGGCGATCGACGTGACGACGCGACCGACACTTGTGTCCGTCCAGTAGAGACTTCGTTTCCACCACTCGATCTCCAGAAGGGCAGGTTGTAGGCGCAACCACAAACATTCTATTGCCGACTTAGTGGAACTGTCTCTTAACTGACTTTTGGAGCGCGGACTGAAAGGATGAGAAGGGTGGGAGTGGAGGAACGAATCGGTGGCAACGCGCACCAGCAAAAAGTGGAATGGCGCGGCACGCGCGACGCGCGCAGAAGTTTTTCTGAGATCGGAGCAGTGCTCTATTTTCAGTGAAAGTTCGTCTCGCCGAAAAAATGCCTGCGTTTGTCGCGCTCCTCCAACAATCCCTGGCCGATTCGTGCTACATTCTCGCTCTGTCTCCTCCCCTATTCCTCTTCTTTTGAGTGAAACTCTCTCGCGTAATGGCCTGCTCCAATTTTGCCATTCGTTGCGCGGTTAATGGGTCGCTCTAAAAACGCCCACCCTCCCCTATAAATGGCAGTGTAAGTCAGACTACAAAGATTTTTCGTGACTCCATCTTCTATCTGCCTTTGTATGGCTTGTGTCGCAAGCCTCCCCCTCTATGCACTCGTTCATTAGGCGTTCTTATAGAATTTTGCGAGTCCCTCCTTTGCGCGTCCTTGCGCTGAGTTCTGCATCTCACGCGAAAAATTGATTGCGGGCCCCGCGATTCCGTCCTTGCATGCGATGTTCTGTGATAGTTTGCCCTCTCGAGTCCAACTACTGTAGGGTTTACGCGTTTCACGTTTTGATTTGAACAAACCTACTGTTGAGTCCTATCTTTCCTGATGGTGAGCTGAGTTCTAATTTTCATAGAATAAAGATGAATGTTTCAGTTTCGTCACGTCAGGTGGTGTTAACCCTTCAACTCCCGTCACAGCGAGACAGGTGCATTTGTTTTTCCAGTATCACAAATAAACCCTTAATCAGTATTATTGTCAGTAAAGTTTTGGATACTATGTCATTGCACAAAGTTTAACAGAAATCTGTTTCAAGAATATACAAGTGAGTAAGATTGCAAAAAGAATTGTCTGCTCAGCATATTTGAGTTAACTCTACCAAACCTCTACAAATTGTGCCAATTCAGGGTGTGGATTGAGTTCCAGCCAAGTCTACCTCTGTACCAGTCAAGTCTGCTGTTAGCCTGACTGTGCTGTGCACTGAACACTCTACACACTCTTCACTGCTGGATCTGGTTGGAGTGCAGCAACTTTGCTGAAGCCAGAGAGGGAAAAGTCAGGTGCACTTGGGACTCCAACTTTGGATCAACAGAAATCAGGTGTGGTGGTGTACAATAGGAAAAGGTTGAGTTGTTTACTTGGCTGTCTGATATTGGCAGAGCAATATTGGCTTCAACTTAAGTGTCATGTCATGTCTGCCATGTTGTCAACATGCAGACATGCCGAATTAAACCACATATAATCATGCTAGACATCATTGTTGTTTTATGAGTAGTGTATCACTCAAATGTTACATGCAGACAAGCAGAATTGAACCACCTGCCATTATGCTAGCCAGCTACACTGTTGTGTTTGTATCCTATCACTCCAGTGTACATCTTAATATATAGGTGATACAATGACATACCAATGTACACACAGTCTTCTATTCATATGCATACTTCTGTCACTGGCAAAGGATTTTACAATCATAAATAGTAATGAGACATGGGATTGTGCCCCTCTGTGTCATTTTGCAGTGTTCTTTGAAGCAGTATCATTGTTTCCTTTACCATTAGTATGGAAAGTGCAAACTGAAAACCAACAACTAAGTGGTTAATAGGAAAATAATTTGTAAAAATGGCACTCTGACAAATTTGAAACAACATTACAAACTAACTAATTTAAAACAACAGAACAAACTAACTCACTAACTAACTAACTAATGTGACTAACATTTCAAAAATGTTGTTTCAAACCTAAACAGAGTTGTCGGGACAAGACCTAATGTTCTGTAGACACTGAAGGGGTTTGCAATGGTATCTGCTAGTGGTCTTGCAGGGAACGTTTAAGACTATATTGTGGTTTGTCTATTTAAAGCTTGAAAATAGTTCCTGTTTGTTGTTTTCATTGCATTTGTAAAAGTTGAATACTGCAAGGTGGCCAAACATTCACATAAATGTTTAGAAACTGAATCCTTTGCCAGTGTTGATACAATTGTGATATTCGGTGATAATACATACAAAAGTACAGTACTTGAGCAAATTGAATTTTATGTTTTCAAACAATTCTGAGTTTTCCCAATTTAGCAGTATGAGTGATAGTGAGCAGAGCTCCTCAGGTCATAGTGACAGTTTAATGGATGACGAACCAACCACAAGTCAGCAGCCAATAATGAAGGCAAAGTTCACAAGGAATCACTTTAATCAGAAATTCCGCACAAGATACTTGACTATGCAACTCAGTTTTGATAATTATGAGAATGCATCAGTTGAGGATATTGACCGTGACATGCAACGTGAATTTCAAGAGGTTCTCAGGAAGGTACGTCTTATGTGCGATCCCGAACTGTCTTACATGGGAGCAAGCTTCTATTCGGACTCACTTCTGAATGGTAATGTCCTCCAACCCTTGTACAATTGTGTTCATTTGTAACTAATTTTTTCTGCATTTGCAGGATGCATGCGAATTCCTTTTCTCTCAATGAATGACATGAGTGCAAATCATTTACAAACTGTTCTCAGCAATGCATTTGATAGCAATAAGAACCTGGAAATGTCAGATGGTGTGGAATTGGAATTGGTTATTCAGAGTGTGGCAAGGCCAGGTGCTGGGAAGCCAAAGAAATTCTCCCATTCTGTTCAAATAACTAAAGACAAGTTCAAAAAAGAGCGGCGTAGCATTATTGACCCAAGTAAGAATTAATATTAATATTTAAGTATCAAATTTTTATTGAGTTCAGGTAAATTATAGAATCTGAATATGGCTATTGCCTTCCTGCTTCCCTGTACCTTGGCCTGTGCAAGTTACAAATGAATTCAAAAAAATTCAAAAGTGTCCACAACAGTAAGGCACTAATAAAGCGCGAGGCAGAGAGATTCTTGAACAGTGCTGGTCTAAAGCAAGGGAAACTTGGAATCCCTCATTTGGAAGAACTGGTCAAAATTAGGGAATTGAGGGATATTTCAATAACCCTGCTGGACATAAATGGCCGACGGTTGTACTATAGACAAAGGGATACCTGCAGAAACATTTATCTGTTGGTGGATGAGACACCAGATGACAACAAAGCAGGCCATTACCTCCTTGTGACCAAACCAAATGTTCTGACTGGGTCCAAACACTTCTGTAATCTATGTGGAGATGGGTATGATGAGAAGCATGCCTGCACAGAGTAAGTTGATCTATTGTGTGCTGCTGCATGTGTTCAAAGGTCGTTGTTTGTAGGGCACAATGCAAAGTTTGCCAAAACTCAAACTGTACCAATATTGGATGGAAGAAAACTGAAAAAATTGAATGCTCAGACTGTCACCTCTTCTTCTTCAACCCAAAATGTCATGCAGCACATATGGGTAAATGTGGAAACTCCATTCGTTGTGTCACCTGTAA
>JASAMZ010000960.1:0-19131 GCA_030248115.1 Linhomoeus sp. GSCO2_2 | reverse complement strand
GGCCATTTCTACTTGTTTGAACTGTCAAACAGTGCAGTCAACGTACCAATGGCCTTCCCACCTGAAGTCGAAGCGGTAAACACTGTGTTGGTCAGAAAATTGAGCACATTTTGCGACAGTATGAATTCGGCCGACATTGCCGTGTATTTGAGGGCTCGTGGAGAAATTACGAAGCGCGAAATGGAGGAAATCCAGGTCGGAATAGACGTGTGTGTAGCACATTCATAGTGCACAGGGTGGGGGTAGTTAATGGAGGCTGGGGGCTTATTAATTCAACCTCTATCTTTGAGGGTGCACCATTGGAAGAGGGTGGGGTCATATTAGAGTATTCACAAGTAGACGATCTAAGAGTTCGTTTCGCGCAAACGTGTGCAGAACAAGTCGACCGACCGCGACAGAAACCAGACACTTGTCGAATTAGTTCTCACAAGAGGCGCCGGTGCCCAAGCCGTCTTTTACGAAGCCCTTCTGGACACAAAGCAAAGTGCCCTGGCAGCCATTCTGAAGCCACACATGCCGTCAACGTCACTCTCCAGAGGTTGGTTCTTGCAAAATACATTGTTATTCGACGTTAGCAAGTCTCTTTTAATAAGTTTTGTGTAAATTCTGTGAACACTTGCGAGAGTGTGCGCCATAGTCTGCATTCGTTAGTGAAGTTTTAGTTTATTTTTGTTACAATAAGTTAACAGAACTGGCACCGACTTCATAACTGAAACTGAAACTCACGGTTTGTTCCAGCCATTTTGAAGTCAAATGTTACCAAATCTCATCAAATGTTCTAAATAGAATAGTACCAACTTCTACAACAAAAGTAGAAGTATTGTTCAGGTAAAAAAATTCGATCAGTCTCAAGTTTAGAAACCGCTTCAAAGTTCACGATGTATCTACCCCAAGGATTTATTTGAACACTTCGTGACCTTCTAGACTTTCAATAACTGAAACTGCAACTCGACAGGCTGCATAACAATTGATACTGAAACTCAAACTGAAACTCTGCTAGGGCAATATTTTTTAACTGAAATTGAAGCCAAAATGAGTTTCTAATGGTCACCCTGGGAGATACGTGTGTGCATACGTCACAGTGAATTACGCTGCAGAGGCTTCGTTTCGATGTTTCGTTTCAGCGCGCTCAACGCCGAGTAGTGCCATGTTGCCTCCGCACATGAATTCTGCCCTGGACGACAATCTCTACAGCTTTTACGACCGATTGAGCCCTGCTGGCGTGGTCGTGTTTCTGAGGGCGCGCGACGTGATCACCAGTCACGAAATGAACACGATTCAGGTTGGCCGAGTTTTCCAGGGGCAGAACATAACACACATTAGCCCCGCAGCCTCACACAAAAAGTTTCTGCTGTATGTTTCAGTCCCAGTCTACAGACAACGACAGAAACATTAAAGTGGTGGAGCTTGTGCGCCAACGGGGCGAGGGTGCCTTCACCGTCTTCTATGAAGCCCTTGTCGAGACGAGACAAGGCGATTTAGCCAATCTGCTTAAGCCGCACTTGTCGAAAGGAAGTGCCGCAGGTCAGTTGTCTTGAATGCTGCATTGCAGAGTCCTGGATACAAATTGATTTGCCTCACTTGTGCAGCTTAACTAAGCATAACGGTTGGTGTCATATGATAGACTCGACGGCACTGAGCAACGGTTACGAACGAGATTTCTCTAATAAGAGTGTTAGCAACGGCACTATATTTACGAGTATCCTGACAAGGCTTTATCTAATGTAGAAAGAATGTAACATGGCAAGGAGTTTTTAAAAAATTTCTTTGGGCTTCAGTTAAGCTATATTGAAGCATCTTTTGAAGGTGAGGGTGTGTCCGCACCAGGCGCGGCGCCCGGGGGGGGGGCGGTTGTGCGTCCGCCCCCCCCATTCGGCCAAACCGCCCCCCCCCCATTCCCCCTCCCGAGAAAAAAAAATTGTGCGGCAGCACCTCCAAAGCAAAAAATTTTCGCCTGCGGCGCTATTTTATAGCACTTTTGTACCAAAATAGGGCAAAATCGGCCAAAATTTTTGCCTGCGGCGCTATTTTATAGCACTTTTATACCAAAATAGGCCAAAATCGGCCAAAATCGGCCACAGTTTTTGCCTGCGGCGCTATTTTAAAGCATTTTTGTACCAACATATGCCAAAATCGGCCAAATTTTTTGCCTGCGGCGCTATTTTAAAGCATTTTTGTACCAACATAGGCCAAAATCGGCAAAAATTTTCGCCTGCGGCGCAGATTTTTTATGTGCTTTTATAGCATCTTGGTCCCCCCTGTGGCCTAAAAAATTCCGCCCCCCCCCCATTCCAAAATCCTGGATCCGCCACTGGTACTGACGAACAAATTACTGGAAAACTCGACACAACTTTTGACCCGACCCATGCTTTGGGTCACCTTAATTGAGTTTGCAATACCTAAGAGCTTCTTGCAGGACTGGCGGCAGCGGCAGATGACTTTAATTTCCTCTACCCTGACTTCACAAGGAAGTTGAAGCTAGACGTGTATGGCGTGAATCTCTGCAAACTGCTACCTCTTTTACCAAGTCAACGCATGGACTTCTACACCGCCGAGTGCTTTATTCCCTTGAAAGTTCGCGGGAAGTCTTCTAGCTCAGTCATTGGCAGTTTCTCGGACCTCATAGAAGAGCTGTTTTCTGAAAGTTCTAAAAGGCGGGAGAACGTCATACTCATTACCGGAGATGCAGGTTGGTGCAAATGTGCGTGGGTGCGTTCGTCCGTCCGTCCGTCCGTGTGCGTGCGTGCGTGCGTGCGTGCGTGCGTGCGTGCGTGCGTGCGTGCGTGCGTGCGTGCGTGCGTGCGTGCGTGCGTGCGCGCGTGCTTGCGCGCGTGCTTGCGCGCGCGCGTGTGTGCGTGCGTGCGTGCGTGCGTGCGTGCGTGCGTGCGTGCGTGCGTGCGTGCGTGCGTGCGTGCGTGCGTGCGTGCGTGCGTGCGTGCGTGCGTGCGTGCGTGCGTGCGTGCGTGCGTGCGTGCGTGCGTGCGTGCGTGCGTGCGTGCGTGCGTGCGTGCGTGCGTGCGTGCGTGCGTGCGTGCGTGCGTGCGTGCGTGCGTGCGTGCGTGCGTGCGTGCGTGCGTGCGTGCGTATGTACGTGCGTGCGTGCGTGCGTGCGTGCGTACGTACGTGCGTGCGTGCGTGCGTGCGTGCGTGCGTGCGTGCGGGCGGGGGGGGGGGAGCGGGTGGTGGAGAAGGAGGAAAGTTCATTGTCGTTTTGTGTTTTTGCACGCTTTGTTGAGGCCATGGCAAGTCAACGCTCTGCACACAGCTGTGCTACGCCTGGAGTCAGAAAGAACCGAATAGCAACCGTCTGGTGCTTCTCTGCTTACTGCGCCATGTCCAGCATCAGCACAAGATTGTGGGCGCCATCAAGGAATACCTTAGTCGCTATGAATGCCTGACGGCCAACATTGGTGATCCGCCCAAGCCGTATTCGTACCTGGATTGGTTGGAGAGCAACTTCAGCTACATCTGCAACAAGAAAACTCTGGAGGTCCTGGTCGTCTTGGACGGCTACGACGAAGGCGTCGGACGGATCGAGGAACTGGAGACGCTGTTGGGAAAGCAGGAGCGAGGCATTGGCTACCGACTCGTGGTCACCAGCAAGCCCAGGGTGGTCGAGGAGAAGAGGCGGATGGGCAGCTGGACGCCTGTCACCACCTATGAGATAATGAACATCAGGGACAAGGAAGCAGACCGCTGGATCGAGCGCTACATCGACCGACACTTCGCCACCTCGGTAGAGATGGCCGACCGGCTAAAAGAGCGCTTCAAGAAAGGCGGCTTGTCCTTCGTCGACAGCCCCCTGCTTCTCACGCACGTGTGCCTGCTCTTCAGCGACTATCCCGACGCGGTTGTGTCTTCGGTGGACGTGCTGTATGGCGAGACAATCGAGCTGTGGTACAGACGGCACATGAACAAAAGTGGTCAGAGGGTTCAAGGCCGCCCACAGACCAACGAGTGGAGTTGGTGTGGAGAGGAGGCAATGCGCAAGCTGTCTCACGCCGCGATGAAATCCTTTCTTCAGCCCGAGCCAAAGTACATCATCACGAGCTCGGCTATGACTGATGAAGGTATCTCGGACGACGAGCTTAACATGCTGCTGGACATGGGTTTGCTACACATCAACCAGGCTTCTGCTTCACAGAATCGTTAGAGTGTAAATGCTGGTTTATACCCTGCTTTGTGCTTCACACTTGCTTCAGTTTATTGGTTATTGTATCGAAGCCAAAGCATGCTTCATGCTTCGCTTTAGTTTGCTTCGCAAAATTCTGACCTTGATTAAAATAATTCCATAGCGAAGTATGCGTAGCGATGCAATCAGTGAGGCGGATGACATCGCACATCATCAACCAGTAAACTGCTTAATCCACACGTCTGTCAGTCAGTACCATCGCTTTGTTATTTACTTTGGAGCGAATATGAACCAAAGTTTCTAAAAGTTGAAAAGATCCACCAGCCATCTGCTTTTCGAATTGCAAGGCAAACCCTTTGAATTTGGCAGATATCTCGACGCACAAAAAGTTTGCTTCGCTGATGCCAAGTATAACACTAGTGTGCGGCAAATACTTCGCGAAGCATGGAGTGTTGCATTCCCACTTAACGTTAGTGCAACTTGCACAACAATTCTGTGAAGCAGGGCTTAGGTAAACAGAAGAAGAGGCGAGCTGAGCTACACCTATTCCTTCACACACTCTACGTTCCATGAATATGTCGCGGTCTTCTGGCTGTCACTCCAGTGTGAAAGGTTACAACACCATGAAATTTGGGGCTCACTCTTCCGTCCGGTTCAAGGGGAATCGTTGAGTGATGATCAGGCTGAAGCGCTGCAGGTTCCTCTGAAGCACGAAGACCCACTTGTCAGAGAATTCATCTGTCGTTCACCTGTTCCCAGACTAGACCAACACATGTGCAAGGCATTCGTCGAAGCCGGCGTGGCAAAGCTGGTGGCTGACCTGCTCGATTCCTCTTCAAATGTGCCTGGCAAAGATGTCAACTTGGTGACAGGGGCCGCCTACGCCCTCGGGGTGCTTGCGTACCACGCCGACGAAGGCGACAAGGACGTGATGCTGGGTTACGGGGTCCTGCAGTCATTGTGTGCGCTGATGGAGTCGGACGAAACCTGCGAGGAAGCCGGCCTGGCCATGGCCAAGGTTCTTCATAGGATGTCAAGTCAACAGAAGAGCTATATTTTCGAAAACGAACCGGACACAGTTCCTTTGCTGGCGAAGCTGTTGTCCCACCCGAACAAGAAGACTGCCTCCAGAGCAGCCTGGGCCATTGGCAACTTGGCCGACGGAGCCGACGAGACCCATCAAGTCGTCTTGATCAGTGCTGGAGTGCTCGAAGCGTTGATCGACCTGCTTCCGGAACCCCCATCTGCGCAAAATGCCGCTTGGGCGTTAAGCTACCTTTCTGATGGAGTGTCTATGGAGCGAAAGGAAACGTTCTTTGGATATGCTCGTCTTGTGGACAGACTGACAAGTCTACTCGTTGGCGAGGACAAAGGGGCTGCGTCACAATCGGCTCACGCAATCTCTGTTCTGGCTGATGGTGTCGGTAAGGAGTACAAGCAACAGTTATTGGACGCTGAAGCGCTACCAGGGCTGAAGAATCTGTTGGGGTCTCTTGAGACATCGCGGAACGCTGCCGGCGCTGTTGCCACTCTGGCGGATTTGGCGTCCGTGAATCAAAAGGGGCTCATTATTGCGCAGGGCCTCATTCCTGCTCTGGGCGCTCTGCTCGACTGCGACAACGAACACGAGACCTGGTTTGCAGCCAACGCCCTCTACAGGATTGCTCATGGGGCCACCATTCGTCAGAAGAAGAGCTTTCTGTGCTGTGGTGTCGTGGAGAAGCTCACAAGTTTGCTTGTTGAGGCCAAGAAGGTGTGTTTCAAAGCAAACTCGTTACAGCTCGCTCGAGTGCTCACGAAGTGTTCTTTTATCCAGTTTGAAATGATTCCTATTTCAAACAAGGGAAACGTGCAGGAGAGCCTGCAGTGAAGCACTCCGACCAGAACGGGAGAAAGCAGGCCGCCACTCACTTATGAGAAATAAGGCCGATTTCCGCCCAAAGAGTCTCCACAAATTCCGCCGGCGCGCGAGTTTCAGAGTACGCATATTCCCTCCACCTACAAGGACCGGCCGGCGCGCAGCAGAACTCCACCGAAATCCTCTAGACCAGGCCGAATTGAGTCCAAAATGCGCCATTTCGCTTCGATTCAACCAGTAGCTGGCAGCTAAGATTCGGGGCTGCGCCAATCGCAGACTCGCCTTGCCATTTTGGACGGGAAGAATTGACAATTTATGCGCAAATGCTCACTTTACCACGCCGTCTTTTCGCACTGCATTTCCTTCAATTGTGAAGTTTGAATGCGCGCGCAAATTTAAGTTACAACATAGTTTGAGGAGAGTACGGTAAAAGTTGCATTCAAATTTGAATGTCGGCATTAGGAAAGTGGCTGTTTGAAGGCAAAATCGACACAAAATGGAGAAACCAATAGCAAATTCGCGTTCCTCGTCGCGAAATACCCTAGAATCGACATTACAAACGTACAATCACCTCACTTTCAGTTTCGTCGACGTAGGGCTTCGGTAGGTCGAAAATCGGCAAAAACTCGCGAATTTTGATCCGAAACGCGAAAACAATGCCAGATTCGGCATCAGCGACCTCGAAAGCACCAGAGTCGACTCCAACATTGATTTTGTCCTCGGGGGTGGAAACTCGAATTTTGGACGCGGCCGGGGTACGGTAGCCGAAAAAATATTTTTTTTTGAAAATGGGTTCCGGATCAGTTTTCAACGGGGAACGCGTGGTGCAGTCCATTTGGCCATAAATCACCGCAATCGGGCGCTAAAACGGCCGAAAATCGAAAATTGGAATTTTCGACCCCTGACGGAGACCCGTTGTGACAGCAGAACTCAAGATTTTCGCGGCGGATTTCAGAGATTTTGGTCTTAAACGAAAGAGAACATGTTAATCTTGCCGATTTGGGATATCTGGCCCGATCCAACAACTCCCTGATTTACTAGGATTTTTTAAAGGCAGATTTTTGTCAAAAACCACTTTCGGCTACCGTAACCTGAGAACGCGTCGGCCGATTGGCTCGGGATTTTTTTTCCGCAAAGGCTCTCGTAGAAGACTACAACGTATCTAAAGGACATCGATATCGGTACATGATTCCAAAAAGTAGCCTTAGGGGAACACCCTCCCAGTAAGTAAAAATTCAAATTTTTGAATTTTTCTCAAAAATTTTCCACCACGCGAAAAAAACGAAGGCCCGAGCACCCCTACTATCCCTCGAGAGCTATCGATTAAAAAAAACCCCGTCCAAATCGGGTGAGAAATGAGGCACGAAAGTGAGTGGCGAAAGTTTTGATCGGTAGCAGCTTCACTATAGCACTCCGCCCCTTTTGGGGTCGGAGTGCTAAAAACACACAATCGAAATCGACTTTTTCGAGTATTTTACACTAAAATGGCCCCAAGTGGCGTTAGGCACAAAAACGTTCAAGTTGTGTCTATATAGTGTGCAAATTAGGGTGGCTCCGTTCGGGCGCAACGCAATTAGCCTACATGTTAGCGATTAAAACCCCGGATAGACACATCTGAGACAGTAGGTGCACTCTGTTCAGAAGGACCAGGTCGCTTCAGTGTGCGCTACAGCTCTCTGTTCCATCGACCACGACGGTGCCAAGACAGACCTCGAGCCAGCAGAGACAACTGGAGTCGAATCGGCGGCCACTGCAAAGTGCTCAACAAGTGGCGCAGCGACGTCGAGCTGTTCAGCCGTGGACCGGTGGCTGACCGACGACGTCATACTTGGGCGCATCAAGGAGTTGCTCGAGTCGAACGACGGCATCGTGCGACAGTACGCCGCTCTGGCAATACTGAGACTGGTCGACGGCGCGCCCAAAGGCGTGAAGGCATTTGTGGAAGCGACGGGGATTGTCGAGTCGCTGAATCGTCTGGCAGAGAGCCAAGACGCCTCCAGCGGTCCAGCCAGACGCACACTGGAAGTTCTACATTCTCGGGATGCCACGTGGGCGACATCTTTCTTTCGGAGATGATTGTAGCTGATATTAGGGCTACGTAGGTATTTACCTAGGTTGCGCGTTAGAGTGGAGAATTCTTTGCGTCATACATAGCATTGATGGTTGTTGCCTCGCTCACAGAGAAGACTGCTGACTACCCTATACTTGAACAGTTTATCGAGAGAGGAACGAAAGACAAAGGCTTCGTGTGTGCGCATTTTGAAAGAAGAGGGCCACCTTTCGTCGCGGGTTGGCTCGCTTCGTTCTTACGTGTGGAAAATACGCGTTCGCGCGCTGTATCTCGTCGTCGACTCGCGCCCGTTCGTCAAGGCCGGGTGAGCGCAGGCTGGTGGAACGTTCCCATCCGCCTGCAGGCGTGATTGATGGGCGCGCGCGCATCTCGCCGGCTGTCCGCCTGCTCGGTCGGCCACAGCCACACAGAACCTGTTCCGTGCTTAGCTACAGTAGGCTTCGAATTGATGAAAAAGTAGTGTGCTCTCTGCAGTTACCGGTAGACTTCATAATACCTGAGAAGACGAGTGAACTCGAATTGCGAGTGAACTCAAAAGCGAGTGAGTTGTTGCGATAGAGGACTCGACGTAGTACGCTCGTCATGAGCATCCTCGCTCTCGTTTATTAGACGAATACTGTATGTTAGTCGGCGACTGTTCGGTTGCTACGCCGCTGTTAGAGAGGAGTTCGACCAACGGCGGCCAATCGTTCCACTCTTTGTTACACACTGTTCTGTGGCTGCCGCAGACGATTGCAGTTTTCTCCGGCGTCTGCCCTCCTCATTTCGAAATAGCTCACTGGCAGGCCAAAAAAACACAACAGGAGAGCAAATTGCTGTCCGCGAGTCAAAATCTGGGAAGCCGAGAAGAACGGTTTATTGAAAATCCGCACCCCCAATCAAACACCAGTCATGGGCCTCCGCCAATCGAAGCGCATGAACGACAGTTGTGGGGATGGGGGCTATAACTTCAATCGGAGGACTGTAGCCGAGCCCCATTACGACCGCAGTTTCGAGAGGGGTGAGCGCTCGCTTCTGTAGGCATGCACTAACTGGACAGTAACCTTTCTATTGTTGCCCATAGCAGCGGCACAAATTCGTTGCTTGTCCGTAGACGAAGGGAGGGGACGACCCCGGGGGGGGGGGCGGTGAGGGTGGTTTGAAATACCTCGGAATTAGTATCCGCAATAGCGGCACCAAGGAGAATTTCTCTATGAAGTTTGCTGACAGACCACAACAACCGAGCTACTAATAGATAGTTGTCTATGCAGGAAACAACCCGGAAATATCGCGAAACAATTTGTCTGTAGACGAAGTTGATAATACTCTACGTGGAACCGGAGGGTTGTTTACTCGACCCCCCCCCCCCCCCCCCCCCACTCCCAACCCCCACCCCACCTTCCTCTCCACCCACGGACACTACCCTCCTATTTCAATGCGACCGTACGACAGAATGCCACTGTTTCGTTTATTGCTACATAGCTCAAGTGGGGAGTACTTTCTGTACGTTGTTGCACCAGCAGAGTGCAGTAACCGACCCTGTAAGTATACAATATGTGCCACGCGACAGCACCTTAACGTCGTCTGCGAATATTCAGACGCTAGTCGGAGGCCCAGAGAGGAGACGATCCCAAACTCCCTTCCAAAAAATTGAACGAGGTTCCGGTTGCTGATCTGATACGGATGTACCCGTAACTGGACGGAGAAACGAGCGTCCGTTGCGTGTTGAATTGGTTCCGCCACCCAAAACGGATCCCCGAAATGGGATGCCGACCCATTTTCCAGTCATGACCCCGATCCTCAATCCCGCAAATTCAAAAATCGCAATCCCGACTCGATCCTGATCCCGCATTTTGAAAAAATCTTTATCCCGATCCCGATTGGGGAAATCCGTTTCCCAATTCGGGATTCTCGGGAAATTTGTTGGATGTGACGTTTTCACACAGGTAGGAAACATCAGATAAACGGGAACCCGGATCATGCCAGTAACAGATAGCGAACGCGGCGTATATTTTTTACTGAGCTTCAGATCAGCTGTACAGACAACCGTATCGTGGGGATAGTTGCACTTGGCATTAAGGTACACATTCTCAAGACACTTTCTCCAGATGCGGCTAACGATGTGTACAAAGTTCACTATACTGTAGCAACATTCTATAGACACAAAGTGTAGGTTGAACTTTTTACATACATAGCTTGTTTCGCCCGCCCTCAGGTGGGCTACATCATAGAAGTAGCTCAACGGGCGTCCGTGTGTCCGTGCGTTTTTGTGTTCGTGTGTTTGGTTCTCATATCTCGGCGTTGGAACGTCGTAGAGTAGACCACCTCAAACTCCATGCAGTAGTTTGGATCTCAGCCACCATTCGTCCCGGTTCAGGGTCGAAACTCATAAATTTGACTTGCGCGAGTTACGGTAAGCCGAAGGTCCAAAGCGCTCGAACTCGCTCGTCTTACGTCGCAACGCAGAGTGGGAATCGACAAGTCAGGTGAAAGCTCTTGACGTGCTCTTTCACGTGGCAGCAAAACTTTTTTCAATTACGCGAATACGCACAAAGCAAAACGCCATGCTCGATACTTTAAACACAAAAACGGCTGTAACTCGTTCACCTTGCGTCTTAGAAAGACGATCCCGAGTTTATCGGATAGCTCTCGACTCGCTGATCACATATTTTCCCATCGCTCGAAACTAAAAAGTACGAATTTCGCGAGTTACAGTAACCCGAAGGCCCAGAACCACAAAACGGCTCAAAATCGGCTCAACGTTGTACAGCGGTAATCGACACGTCAGCTGAAAGCTCTCGACGTGCTCTTGCATGTGGCAGCAGATGGTTTTCCTATGACGCAAGGACGTACGATGCAAAACGCCATCTTTTAGATTTTTCCCAACACTGAACTCTAACTTGCCCAACTTGTGTTGTAAGGATCGAAGTCGAGCTCATGGGATAGCTATCAACTCACTGGTCATTTGTTCTCCAATTTGCTCTAAACTCAAATCTTTGTTTTTTGACGAGTTAGAGCACCCGAAAAACCACAATACGCAGCCAACTCGCCCGTCTACGCCAGTGCGGCAATCGACACGTCAGTCGAAAGCCCTTGACGTGTTCTTTTACGTTGCACCAATTTTTTGATTACGCAGACACGTACTCGGCAGAAAACGTTATTCTCGAACATTTGTTAAAAGTTTGTCAAACTTTCATTAAATTAAACTTTTGTCAAGGTTTTGTCATTTTTCGCCGCGCCCCAGCGTGGCGAAGGCGACACAACGGACTGATAAATGTCCGTCTGTCTGTGTGTCCGTCCGTTCGTGGCATCGAAGAAAGTATGCGACATATGTGGTCAAGTAGAGTCGAGGTCGCTGAGTAAGGATCCGATGTCCGTTTCTTGTTGCTAATTTCCGCATTTTCGAGATATTCGCAATTAAAAATCGAAAATGTTAAAATCGACTTTTTCGTCTGATGTGCTAGCCGCGAAATTTCTTCAGAAAATGGAAGGAGCATGGACCGCAGATAATTTGTAACACAAAAGAAATTTTTTGCAAATGTGGAGGTTTAATAGAAATACGCGATTATTTGTAAAAATTGCATAATCGAATGCAAAATACAACGTCGTTTATTGAATAAATGTGAATGCATAAATGGAAAGGTCGTATGCCAATAAGAATTCGTGACATAGTTTTGCAGTTTTTAAATAAATTGCAATTTCGAAGATATTTTCAATCAAAATACGAAATGTTGAAAATTTACTTTTTTGCCTTACGAGGTAGCGGTGAAATTTCTTCCAAAATCAAAAAGAGCATGGGCCGCGGATAATTTGTAACACAAAAGAAATTTTTTGCAAATGTGGAGTTTTATAGAATACGACAATTATTTCGTCAAATTTCATAAATTGACAAAAATAGAAGGTCATTTATTGACAAATGTGAATGCAGAAATTGAAAGGTCGTAAGGTACATAATAAGCATTTGTGACATGGTTCTACAGTTTTGAAACGTTGGATTTTAGAGATATTTACAGTTAAAATGTAACAAGCTGTTTTAAAAAAGTTGAGTTGTTTTATCAATACAGAGTGGTTTGGTTAGCGTTTTTAAAGTGGAAGAGTAAAAGAGTGGATAATTTTTGCGAAAAATATTTTGAAGCGTTTCATAAATGACTGGTCTCGGCGCGCCCGCACGGAGTCCACTATTCATGCGCTACTTCTGACACGCTCCTTTCTGAGAGGTTCTTGCAGGGCAACATTGGGATCGCCCGGGATTAATTTTTTGAGCAAGACACACGCATTTCTGAGCGGTTGTTGCAGGGCAACATTGGATCGCCCGGGATTAATTTTTTTCTAGCAGACAAAGTTGTTCGTAAGACAAGGGTTTAAAAAAACAAAAGTATTTCTTTAGGAATGACCGTTCAACAACTGCCTCCACGTAAGCTTTCAAACGGTCGAACGAATGCCGCTCTACAACGTAAGACGAGCGAGTTAGGGCCCATTTGCTGTTTGAACCTTTGGGTTACTATAGTTCGCGATATTCAAACTTTTGAGTTTCGACATAGAAGAACAAATGATCAGTGAGTCAAGAGCTATCCAGCAACTCAAGATCGTCTCTCTACGACGCACGCTGAGCGAGTTAGAGCGATTCCTATGCTAAAAACGCAAGATTGTCGCTTTTCGTTTCGCGTGTTTGCGTAATTAACAAAATTTTTAATGCCAAACGAAAGAGCGCGTCGAGACCTTTTAGTTGACCTATCGCACGCCGCTCTACGACGTAAGACGAGCGTGTTAGAGCCGTTTTGCGTTTTGGAGTTTCGGGTTACTGTAGCGCGCGCAATTCAAACTTTTGAATTTCGACTTCTCTTAACGGAATTATCAGTGTGCCGAAATCTATTCAACGAACTCAAAATCGTCTCTCTATGACGGAAGACGAGCGAGTTAGATAAGTTTTGCGTTTTAAACCTTTGGGTTACGGTAGCTCCTGAAATTCAAACTTTTGAGTTTTGCCCAATAGAAGAACAAATGATCAGTGAGTCGAGAGCTATCCAACCAACCCAAGATCGTCTCCGTACGACGCACGCTGAGCGAGTTAGAGCGATTTCTGCGTTAAAAACGCGAGAATGTCGCTTTTCGTGTTGCGTGTTTGCGTAATTAAGAAAACTTTTAATGCCAAACGAAAGAGCACGTCGAGGCCTTTTAGTTGACCTATCGCACGCCGCTCTACGACGTAAGACGAGCGAGTTAGAACCGTTTTCCGTTTAGACCTTCGGGTTATTGTAGCGCGCGCAATTCAAACTTTTGAATTTCGAAGTCTCTTACCAACATTACCAGTGAGTCAAGACCTTTCCGTAGAGCCCAAGATCTCCTTCCTACGACTTACCAACACCGAGATATGAGAGCGTGACGAACGAACGAACGGACGCACGCACGCACGCACGCACGATAAGCTCTCGTAGGGGTTCGCCCCGCGGAGGCCGGGCGGAAAAAAGATCAGACCCCCTAACTTTGCGGCCGCCGTTCTCAAGCATGGCTGCACCGATTGACTTCAAATTTGGTGACAACACACTACAGGGTGTTGTTGATAGTCGGTACAAATTTCAACCAATTCTGTGCATCACACGCCAAATGGCAGCTACGCACGCAACACCATGCCGAAAATTGGGTGCGGACGGCGAAGAGGAGGATGGCGGCAAATTCTGAGATCATAGATTCGGGCTGTTCGATGGGGCCGCCACCCTGGCCGACCACTTGCTGCAAGCGGGGGTTGAAACCGGTAGTTAATCGGAATTGTCCGTTAACCTCATAACTCTTGCACAATCACACCCTTCAGATGCCACACGCTGGTAATGGGGTGACGGTTGACGTCCGTAGACTCCACAGTGTATTCGTTATCTCTCAGATTTTTTTAGACAGTGTAATGTTTGATAGTAACACGTTGTTCCACACCGTCTAACGAACTGCATTCCGATCACTATCTTACGGATGACGACTCACATGGCCATCTTCCTCTTCGCCGTTCGCACCCAATTTTCGGCATGGTGTTGCGCGCGTAGCTGCCATTTGGCGTGAGATGCACATTGTACCGACGATCAACAACACCCTGTAGTGTGTTGTCACCAAATTTGAAGTCAATCTGTGCAGTCATGCTTGAGAACGGCGGCCGCAAAGTTAGGGGTCTCACTTTTTTTGACCCACCCTGTACATTCTACGAGGCGGTGAAGAAGAGTCTCAGTCAAGGTAGGGCAATACCTACTTGTGCTTTGGATGTTGAAGTCATGTTTGGGCATTGGCAAGTCGTTTACAGTGGCGTGCCGTACCTATGTACTATGTACAGAGGCTACTCTCATCAAGCCTAGCGCCAGTGGCCACTGGCCAGACTAAGCGCCATGGTAAGAGCGCCGGCCTGCCCCATTCGCTCCGCGATTGGAACACAGCGATTCGCATTGCGTCGGCTTGTACAGAAGACGCTTTCAACTTTGAAGGGCGGTTTGTGCTGATTGGTTCTTTTCAATGCCGCAATCCTCTTGTCTTCGTACTACACAGAGTGCGTCGGGTGCCACTGTCACTTTCGTCTCGTTAGGCACTCTGTACGATTTCAAATGCGCAATCGTTATCATCGCGCCAACTCGGGCAGTCGGCTCCCCTTTCTTTCTCTCTCTCTCTGTCCATTTACACGAAGTAACCAACAAGCGCTCAACGACACCACAAGCTAAACCGTCTACAACAGAGAACAGAAACAATCTTCGCGATAGGGAATCATCTCGTTACTACCTAGGAGACAAGGCGAAACACCGACCAACGCTGCCTGAATTCGCCCGGGATTTATTGTCACTTCTCGGCCTGGGCCTTGCCGCGATTTCGGGCCGCACGTCCGGGAGAGGCTTTGGGCGACTTGTCTGAAGCATTGAATACACTGGGTGAAGCAGAGTTACAGCACCAGTTTGTGTGCACAGACGGATCGTTTGGTTACTCTGGCACAGATAAACGTAAATAGGTATATGACTGTTTCTGGAAACTGGCGTAAATACGACCACATTGTCTTCCGTGGGTGGGAGGGGGGGGGGGTTATGCCACCCCCCCCCCCCAAATCACCTTTTGTTCGTCACACACCCACCCACAAAACGGCCCACAATGCAGTCGTTACAGTGTACATTGTATCGGGTAGTATGCCGTGTGTAGTACAGTGCATAGTTCTACCACGCCCCACTCTGTTCGGCCTTGATGATGTTCCTGGGAATCCACTCGAAGTCGACCTGGTTCTTGTTCTGGCCCGTCCCAACCTCCACTGGCCGGCCACTGCTTGAAGACGGCTTGGAGGAGGACAGGCCGTGCTTGCGACGCATCTGACGACAGAGGGCAGAGAAGAGTGCGTGTTGAACAGGGCGCGTGAACAAGAGTAAGAACACCGACTTTCTGGCAATGGTTCTCAAGCGTGCCTGCACTGACCGCGCCCAAAACTGGGCACGAGAGACTACAGGGTGCCCCTGATAAACTGCGAAGATTTTATACAATTTTGCCCAACGAACAGCAAATGACACCGTTTTGCGCAAAACCACGTCGAAAATCGAGTGCGACGTTCGTCCACAGTGAAGAAGATGCTTGGCTTGGCCGTCGCCTTCTCCGGGACGATCGACGCCGTCACCTTCTACACTGTGGAAAACCGTAGCACTCGATTTTCGACATGGTGTTCCGTAAAAGGATGCCATCGATAGTTCATTGGACCAAATTGTATAAAATCTTCGCAGTTTATTAAGGACATCCTGTAGTCTCTCGTGTCCAGTTTTGGGCGCGATCAGTGAAGGCACGCTTGAGAACCACGGCCGGAAAGTCAGTTTTCTCACTTTCATTTACGCACACTGTCCACTGATCAACAATGCTTCTCTCTACGTCTGCAACAATGCTTTTTAAGATAAGATTCGTATAAAAGGTGGCCAATTTTCGCTTGGACAGTCTTAGTAATTGCCAGATAAGACTTAATTTTTGGTGTTTGCGAAGTTCCAAACCTTGGAGAGGAACTGCTGTCCCAACACAAGCAGTAGAACGGCCACGGCGGCGAAGAACACGTAGAGAAAGCCCCTGCAAAGAGCTCGATACGAAAATCGCAAAGTTCAATACAGTGGTGGATCCAGAATTTGGAAGGACAGGGGGGGGGCGTGTTTCAATTTTGCTTGAAAATATTGCGCCGCAGGCGAGAATTCTGACCACTACTCATGCGTTACAGTTCTTCAACTGCTTCAAAACAACGCCGCAGACGAGGGCGGGGAGGGGGGAATGGGGGGGGGGGGTGGACACACAACCCTCATCCCCCTCCCCCCTCAATGGAGCAAAAGCCCTCACGTCTCGGGGTTGAAGTTGGACTCGTCCTCGACGATCTGCACGGTCTCGTTGAAGACGGCGTTCTCCCACTCCCGCCCGTCCTGAGGCGACAAGCGTGTGCCACTCTTCACTTATAATCCCGGGCGACTCCAATGTTGCGAATCGCCAAATTTCTATCTATGGCTACCGGGTTCTTCCGCAAATAAGCCCCTCCAAGAGTCTAAGCCCCATGAAGCTTATTCTAAGTAAGCCCCAGGGGCTTATTTTCTGGGACAAACTTAGCAGCAAAGGTCCCTCAATTTTCACAGATAATGACGAAATTTGTAGGCATAATGCACGCATTGTACTACGATTTCCACTGTTTTCACTACAGATTATAATATTTTATTAATGAAGTGATTATTTGGAGATAGTATACTTCCACTTCAGCAGTCTATGGAAGGAATTTGAACTTTCCGGGAATTAGCCCAAGAGCTTATTTTCGGTTGAAATACCAGGTCGGACAAAGTGCGAATTCCGAATTCAAGCACCGGGACTTATTTCAGGGGCGTAGCCAGGATTGGCAACTGGGAGAGGCAAAAAAAGTTTAGGGGGGCAAAAATTATTTTGCTGTTTGTGCTAATTTCCGTATATTTGGCGCCGCAGGCGAAATTTCGCTATTTTTGGTCTTGAAGGCTATAATTCCCGTATTTACAGCGTTGCAGGCAAAAATTTCACCATTTATAGCGCAGCAGGCAAAAATTTTTGCTATTTATAGCGCTACTATTTTTGGCGCCGCAGGCAAAACTTTCTACTATTTGTAGCGCCGCAGGCTAAAATTTCTTCTACTGGTCGGCATCTGAGGGGGGCACCCCCCCCCCCCCCCCCCCCCATCCCCCCTGGCTACGCCACTGGCTTATTTACGGAAAACCCGGTAGTCTCAAGTCACTCACAGGGTCTTCATATCTCAGGTTGACCACCAAGCCCAAAGGTCTTCCGGAGAACCCTTCGGCGGGCATGAACTCATAGTTGAAGGTCCACTCTTGGCCGGGTTGTACCACCTTGTCTAGCTTGGCCTGCGTGTACTGAAAACGAGTTATAAAAGCGGCTTTTTTGTGCGTAATCAGGTGCGTATTATGCGGATAGAAACACGGCCGAGGCCGATTCTAGGCGATATCTCGACGGAGTACACTGTTGGTAGGAAACATTTCGCCTGCGGCGCTGATTTTGCCTTATTTTTGGTCAAAACACGCCAATTGGTGTTCGTAAATAGACGAAATACAGCGCCGCAGGGGAGAATTTGGACAAAACAGGACCAAAAACTACCAAAATTACAAGAAAATCTCCGGATCTTTTAGTCATCTTCTCACCATTCTGCTCTCAAAAGTGGACACGGGCGGCCTTTCACAACTAGCCTAGCACAGAATGAGGCTGGGCTCCAACAAATACAAACAATCTGGAATTCTATCTTCCACGGTCCACCCACGTTCTGAATGTGGTATGAGAAGTCCATGGGATATCTGAATGATGTGTCCAAGTGTTTGACAGTGAAGTCCCTCTCGCCCTTGTTGTAGAAGTTGACCAGGAACTTCACCACGGAGCCCGTCGCCAGCTCTGCAAGCGAAAAAAATACAATTTTGGACCCAAACGCGAGGCAATGACGAACAAAACCCGTAGGTTCTATTGGTAGTCAGGTTAGGATGGGGGGGGGGGGGGGGGGTTGGATCACAATTTCGGAGAAGGGGGTAAACAAGAAGTAGAATTAAACATCACCAGATTATCGAACACACCCAAATTTTGCGGCCAATGGTACTAACAATACAACGAGTTTACTGCGATTATATCAGTATGCGGGGGGGGGGGGGTAGCTGAGAGCTCGGCTAGAGCTGTAAGACGGACCGATTTTGCGGTCCGGGCAACCCGGACCGGACCGGACCAATTCACGGTCCGCCCGGACCGGACCGGACCACCCGGACCAGATTTCTCGGCTGTACCAATCATCAAAGTGGCACTGATCGCAAGCTCTAATGTTAGAAGATGAGGAATTGATTGCTTGCATAGTGCCTATAGGAAGATTCAAGTTACAGAGAGGCAAATCTAAGCGCCACGGCAAAATTTCGACATCTTTATTCAACCTATAATCATTAGCTACGTACGTACACATTTGCCATCCACAGTATCAACGAGCTGAGCGAACAGTCTCAACGTGATCTTTGTGTGGACTGTTGAAGCCTAACCTGGATCGAACTCTTTCAAATTATTTGTGCCGCAAGCATGAAAGGCGAAAGCTGCAAATTGTAAATGTCACAGGCAAAACCTTGCCTTCTTGTATGCCGCGAGGGCCCAAATTTTAACTACATTTTGGAATTTGAAATTTGAAATACCTGTCAGAAGCAATATTTTGCAATATTTCAAGCGCCGCAGGCAAGAATTATGTCAATTGTGAGGAGGAACAGAGAAACACATGCCAATTTTGGGCGTAATGGGGATGTTTCTTTGTCTTTGAAAATTTTTATTTTCTGCCCGAACCAATTTACCCGGTCCGCGGACCGGACCGGACCAAGTTTTGCCCGGACCGTCCGGACCACCCGGACCGGACCTTACAGCTCTAATCTCGGCTAGGGGAGGGGAGGGGGGGGGGTGATTAACTAGAATTGCATTAGTCGCCTTTCCCTAGGGGGTACAACCCCCCCCCCAACCCCCCAGTTCGCAACCACGGAATAACCTCTGGGCGAAGTGGGTTTGGTAAAGAGTATGATGGCCTCTGCGAACTCGCTGGCGCCTATGGGCTTCGCGGCGTCCTCCTCCTCGTCCTGG
>JASAMZ010000959.1:0-33669 GCA_030248115.1 Linhomoeus sp. GSCO2_2 | reverse complement strand
GGAGAGGTTCTCTTTGACGTTGGTCGTCGGAACCCAGGTTTTACTGCTGGCTCCTCCTCTTCTCAAGTAGGTGTACTTCTGCTGTCCCTGGGGAATCAGAATGAGATTGGGAGATCGAGCCTTGGCTCTCGTGACCTTGGGTGTGGCTGCATCCTCTGTGTCTTTCTTCTTCTCTCGCGGCCTTCGCTTCCTTGGGGAGCCTGCCTTTCTTGGTTTCGTTGCTTCCTCTGGCGGCTTGGTATCGACTTTGGATTCTTCTTTGGCGTCTTCCTTGCTCTCCGCCGCTTCTGGCGCCTTCTCCCTTTCGGTTTCCTTTGCCTTCTGGTCCCGAATGCGCTCGCTTTCGACCAGAGTGGTCTTCGCCAGAGATTTCTTCATCAAACTGTCGGCTCGGCGCTTCTTCTTCTCCACTATGGCTTGGGTGGCGTCTGGCGGCGTCACCGCTTCAGTTCTCGTGGCTTTCTTGTCGAAGCAGACTTCGATTTGCTCCTCCACGGCTCTCGCTTCGGGGAAGATCTTCTCCGTGAGCACCTTGAGGCGCAGGCGGTTGTACAGGCCATTCAGGGTCTTGTCGGGGATCTTGTGAACCTGAATGAACGAGGACTTGAATTTGTATGGCTATTGGTGGCCAGCCATCATCAGCGTAGTTCTATAGTGGAATCAGAGTCTGATCATTACCATTAGTCATTACCAAACTACACACTGTCGTTCAACTTCAATGGCATGGCGTAGTAACAGGGCACTTTCTTCACTACTTCCTGGCACGTGGCCGCTGCGAATATCGACTGGCCCATAACACGTCATTTTCTACGTATCATCTCAGCGACCTCAGCGAAGTGCTTGATCAGCCCATCCACGGAGACGGTGGCGAACCAGCAGCTCTTCACTTTGCAGTTGAGCAGGAGCTCCTTGGGCGTGAAGTGGTGTCTGCGCACGTGCTTGGCGAAGTGCGCCTCGAACACGTTCTCGTCGCACAACTTGCACCGCTTGACCGCCGGGTAGGGGGCCACCGAGAGACGGCCAGTGGATGCGACCGGCTGAACTTGTGGCGAAATTAGTCATGAAAGCGAAGCTATGTAAAACTACAGCAAATGGAAAAAGCACTCACGAGCGACAGGTCCCCTAAAGTCGTTAAGAATTCCTTTTTGGAGCGGGCGAAGGCGCGCTTGTGCTCGCCGCCGTCGCCAAAGCACTGGACGCTGAAAACAGACCACTTCTCGTGAATCGAACACATGACTACAGTGGCAAGTTCTTGCGAAATCACACCTCTTCTTCACGATCTTGAGCACGCGCTGCGTTCGCAGTCGCTTGTCCACGTCTCGAGCACTGGCGACCTTGCGCTCGAAGGTGGAGCGCACTATCTCCTCCCCCTCTCTGAGAGGTCGTGGGCCTGCGACAATGGCACATAGGAATTATACAATCGGCCACAAAGTGCTCGACGACCGCTAATTCGATCTGACTATCAGACGGAGTTATCGTTGTGAAAGAGTTACTGGCTTGTGTCCTTCAGAGGTTACAGTCTTACAGAGGTTAGAGTTAGTGACCAAAACTCAGTTAACGCTTATGGTCTGAAATATGCAGGTCAAAACAGAGAGCCTGATGGTACTTAGGTAAGCCCTTGTGATGATAGCGTGTGTCACGTGCTGTATTACACAGCTGATGAGCCAGTCATGCTCACACCTCTCTGCAGTGCTCGACCAGCTGGTCCACGTCTCGGCAGATAAATGGGCAGTCCTTTCCACACATGACAAAGTCACTGTGCTCTGTGGGTGTGGTTGGTGCGTCCTCCGGCTGCATGTGGACGGTCTCCACGTGGCTGAACAGGTCGCAGAGGGCCACCTCCACGCGACACTTGCAGCAGAGGATGGAGCGCTGAAGTGGGAATGTGAAAGCGTGAGCTACAGTAGGCTTTCGCTACAGTGTAAGCAATTTGGCGCCAGACAACATGTATGACTAGCGCATCACTGAAAGACAAGTGTTTTCGACGAACATTGCAGAGTATTATGCTACAAGCATTACGGTAGCCGCCTCACCTTGTCTTCCTCCATCTCTCCCTCATCGTCCTCGCCCCCTCCCTCTTCTTCACCAAAGGGAATCGTCTCTTCTTCCCGTTTGGGTCCTGCAAACCCATCCGAATACTCAAGATTCTCAAATCTCAACAGAATCTTTCAAAGTTCACTGACCTCTCGATTCATCGCCAACTTCGTGCTTGACTTTCTTCCGGCGCCTGTGGCGTCGCGGTCGCGTCATCTCCTCTGGAACGAAGAAGGGGCGCTTCGGGCGCGCCGAAGGCTCCTTCTGCTCGCTATGCTCGGCCCGCGGGCGCCTCTTGGCCGCCTCCTCGGGGAAGAAGCAGTAGAGGCGCACCCGAGTCAGCGCCTTGGCGTCGACCTCGCCCTATGTACGGGAGGAGACAAGTAGAAACTATTAGATGGTGCGGTGAAACGGTGATGGAGAGACGCGCACGTAAAGCACGTATTTTCACTGGCTTGAGCGCAACTGAGTAGTTTCAGTACCTGCTTCCCTTTGTGAGCGGATTGGTGCCTCTAAGACCAAATCCAGCCGCAGCCGATCTTCGCGCAGCTTTTTAGAACCAGCTACTGTAGCAATCCTAAGCGCAATCCGACTTCAATTCTCTCTGTTTCTCTCTCACCCCCTCCTCCGTCTTCTCCAAGTGCCTCGCGATGACGTGCTCGTCCACGTCGTCGTAGTCGACGTACTCCAAGCAGACTCTGCAGACGACGCTGGAGAGGAAGCCCTCCCTCTTCACCTCCTGATCCTCCCAGCGTCTCAGATGGTCGAATTCGCGCCTGAGACGCTGACTCGCGTAGCTGCTGCTTCTGCCGCTGCTCCTGGCAACCTTCTTGGGCGGGGGATGGAAGCCGCTCTGGTCCACTGAACAATTTGATGGGACTTAAGTGGTGGCAAGTCTGAGTCTGCGCGCCAATCAAATTCTGGGGTAGTGAGAGATTGGTTATTGGGGGGGGGGGGCACCCCCTACACCTCACCGCACATTGGCCCGGAGGGCTTTCTGGCTGAGCCAAGGCATTTGCCACACGACCTACAGCTACAAAACAAACGTCCGCCAAACTTCTGATTTCTGGAATCCTCCTACCGGAAAGCGGAGGGGGGGGGGGGAGTGGGGATTCCTTCCTGAGGAGACCTACCACGGCCCAGCCCCATCATACGTGAACTGGTCGGCCTCCCCACCCCCTGGGACTCCACCTGGTAGAAACGATTCGATGCTAATCATAGGTGCGATCCAGAATTGGGCCAGGGGGGGGGGGGTCTTTGGGGTTTTGGCGGGGGGGGGGGCGTCTCCGGATCAGGAATCCGTTTCCTGATCGGCTCAAAATGGGGGAGGGGGGGTAGACAAATGTACCAAAAAAGTGCCAAAAATTAGCTATTTTTGCCCTATTTTGATGCGAAATTCATAGAAAATGGCCAAAAATACGTAAAAATAGCGCCGCAGGCGAAAATTTTGACCAATTTTGGACTGATTTTGGGAAAATTTCCTTAATATTTCCGGCTTCCTCTGGGTAGGGGGGGGGGGGGGGGGGGGGTCCGGCGAAAATTCCTAGGGGGGGGGGGGGTATCCGGAATTCCCGTCCGGATGGCCAAGGCTAGGGGGGGGGGGGGGGTAACCCCCCCCCCCCCCCCCCCGCAATCGCACCTATGATGCTAATTGCTTCGTCGGAGTTAGTGAAACAGAGGCGAAGCGAGCAGATACCCAAACTAGCATCCCCTCCCCCAACCGTAGAAACTGTTAGCCCAGCATGCATCACTGTGCCCACGTGTGAAAGTAGGAATCGTCTTCTTGACTGGGGCCACGCTGCTGACAAAGTTCGAGCTCCTCTGCAGCCAGACGGCGTCGTAGGGATTGCGCACCAGGTACTGCCTGCGCTTAGCCGGCGAAGTGGGCTGTTCTTGTACTTGACCTTGTCCACCAATTGTGTACACCGGATAGTTTGTTGAACTCCCAAAATAGTCCCCTTCTTGCAAGGCTTTCGAGTCATTGTTCTGGCCGAAATAGTCTGTGGAGGAATTCTGCTGGTCGTCGTCATTGTCCTCATTCGCAGGGTAGGGATCCCAGCTGCTCTCGTCTGTGAAGCTGGGATCGTTCATCAGAGCGTCGGCAGTCTGGAAACGGAGCTCAAATTCGATCAAAACAATTCAGAAACTTGCGTTTGAGACCGTCACCTCTTGACTGATTGGCTCTTGGTCGATCACCACCACTCGGCCGCTGGCTGCGGCGTCGGACTCGGCCATAAATCCGCACTATTTTCTTCAAATGTGTTGCGCATACACGCGAGAGAGAATGCTCTCTGTAACGGTCCAAAAGCGCATTCGCTAAACCGACGCGCTCCTTGGAATGGACCGCGGCAGAACCGAGACACGATTCGGCGCAAAATTGAATCCGGAATGCGAAAAGTATGCTTTTGCGGTAACGACCGGGACTATGGCGCCACGGTATTTTGAAACGGGAATGGGTAAGGCGGCGTGAGCGGCTTAGCTTGGAACGTCCGTATCGACAGAGGAAAGCACAAGACAAAGCCGTCACAGAAAGTCATTGCTTGTCATGGGCCATGGCCGCCATCTTTTCAACCCTTTACCGAACAAAACAATCACCTTGCAGGGCAATAAGTAATCGGCGCTCAGCGCTCAGCGCTCAGCGCTCAGTATTCGGCGCTCAGCAATCGGCGCTCACCGAAAAATCTCAATTTTTGAGCCGTTACGACTATTCTGAAGCTGCGAAACACTTTTACCCTCACCTCGCAACTGCCACAAGTCCTGCAAAGCAGAAATTTTTTCGATCTAATTTGAAAATAAGTCAAAATCGTCGAAAAATGAATTTTATTCGGTTGACGCGCAAAGTAATCGGCGCTCAACTATACAAAGCTAGAAAACTGGCCTACCGTAATAGTGGATTGAGAAAATCGTTAAACGGCGTACGTTTCGTGCAATTCTTCGTGCCAATGCGTCTGTAACTGTCAGCAGACCGTTGCCGAGCTGTTTTCCAACCCAAACGCGTCCCAAATTGCTCGAAAATCGGCTTTTTCGGCGATCCCAAAACTGAGCGCCGATTACTGAGCGCTGAGCGCCGAATGAGCGCTGAGCGCCGATTACTTATTGCCCCTTGCAGAGTGGAAACATGATCTGAACACACGCTTTCGTTAGACACGCTACAGTATGCCAGCCAAGCGGAATGATGTCAGTTGACTACCTACGAAACGTTGGCTACGAGAGGAGGCGCGCCCTTCTCCTTGAGCCGGCGCAGGCAGAGGCCGAGGACGCTGACGAATGCGGCGTCGACGTTGGCGGCGACGGTCACGAAGAGGCGCTCTTTGTCACTGAACAACCTGGCGATTGGCGGCCCGCCCTGCTTCGGCTCGCCAAGGCAGACCACGCATGCCTTGTTGCTCCATTGGTCTGCCTGCAGTGTTGATGTTGCTTCTGGTGCATTGGATGGGGGCGTTGTTTCGAGAACAGGGGAGAGTGCGGGAGAGTGGCAAAGCAATGCTTATGGGTAGCGATCCAGCACCACACCTCCAGTGAGATGGTCGTGGGCATGCCCGTTCTTCCGTTGACGATTGTCCCGCTGAGTTTGGCGCTGGTGAAGGTGCTGCGCCCCAACAGCCGGCACAACTCCTGCTTGTCGTCCTCGCCGCGGTACAGACTGGAAATCGCGAAAACAAGTCTCTTTTAAAAAGCGGAGTGATTTTGAGCTTTGACTTTTTACTGAGATTGTAGCAAGGCCCTTTCCGGTTTCGTGCAGCGTCTTTGACTCTCCTCGCGACTACACTTTTTGGAGTGGTCTTGCTACGCAACATTGGTATCGCTCGGGTTTAATTCTTTACACCAAGAAAATCATCTTTTCAGACTAAATTTAAAAAAAGACACTGGAATCTAACGCAAAACTACAGGTTAATTGTGAGCATGATTTGATGCTGGCTTGCAGTGAGCTCTTCAGCGATGTCAAGATCGCTCCTCTGCAACGCACGAGTGCCAAGATATAACAAACCAAAGTCGGCAGTTTTCATCGCGTTTTGGTTACTGTAGCCCTCTCATTGACCTTTTGAAACTGTTTGTTGTCGGATTCTTGCTCAGGAGGTCGAGCGGTTCATTTTGATATGCGATTCGACTAAGTTCGATGAAGTTTTGACTTTTCGCGGACATTACTTCGGGATACTGTAGCGCGCAATTTTTAAAACTTGTTATTATTTCGACGTCACAGTTCGCGAGAGTAGTTCGAGGGCTACCCGTCGATGTGTCGAACTCAACCCTGCGACGTCAGACAAGCGAGTTATTAAGCCCGAAGCAAGCGTGTCCTTTTCAGTTTTCGACGCGTTTTGGTTACTGTAGCTCTCTGTTTAAACTTTTGAAACCTTTTGTTGTCGGATTCGTGCTCTGGAGCTCGAGCGCTTTACGTTGATATGCGATTTGACTAGCTTCGGTCAACTTTTGTCTCAAAATGGACCCTACTTTGGGACACTGTAGCGCGCTAGTTTGAAAATTTATTTCAGTTTTGAACACTCAGATCGCGAGAGTAGTCCGAGGGCTACCTGTCGATGTGTCGAACTCAACCCAGCGACGTCAGACAAGCGAGTTATTAAGCCCGAAGCAAGCGTGTCGTTTCCAGTTTTCGACGCGTTTTGGTTACTGTAGCTCTCTGTTTAAACTTTTGGAACTTTTTGTTGTCGGATTCGTGCTCAGGAGCTCGAGCGCTTCACTTTGATATGCGAATTGACTAGCTTCGGTCAACTTTTGTGTTAAAATGGACCCCACTTTGGAATACTGTAGCGCGCGAGTTTGAAAACTTATTTCAGTTTTGAATACTCAGATGGCGAGAGGAGTCCGCAGGCTACCCGACGATGTCTCAAACTCCATCCTACGACGTCGGACGAGCGAGTTATTAAGCCCGAAGCGAGCGTGACGTACGCACGCACGCACGTACGTACGTACGTACGTACGTACGTACGTACGCACGCACGCACGCCGAGCTCTTGATAGGGTTCGCTCGGCTGAGGCCGAGCGAAAAAACTGTGCACGTGACTCGGAGTACTCTAAGACTCACGCGTAGGCGGGACTGCCGGAGGAGGACTTCTCGCGAACGCTGACGAGCGCCGCACCGCCAGAGTCGTACAGCACGGTCTTGGCGGCCAGGAAGGAGGCCTGACGCTTGCAGCGAAACCACTCCTCGCCCGTGTTGGCGTCGCTGATCTTGAAGTCGTCGACGGAGCTCTTCTCGCCCAGGTGGAGTGTTATCTGGGAAACCCACCATACAACGACCTACTCGGGCCAGTCAGGGGGGGGAGAGGGGGAGGGAAGTGGTGAAGTTGGATGGAGAAACAAGTCTCTTTTAAAAAGCGGAGTGGTTTTGAGCTTTAAATTTTTACTGAGATTGTAGCAAGGCCCTTTCCAGTTTCGTGCAGCGTCATTGACTCTCCTCGCGACTACACTTTTTGGAGTGGTCTTGCTACGCAACATTGGTATCGCTCGGGTTTAATTCTTTACAGCAAGAAAATCATCTGTTCAGACTAAATTTTAAAAAAGACACTGGAATCTAACGCAAAACTACAGGTTAATTGTGAGCATGATTTGATGTTGGCTTGCAGTGAGCTCTTCAGCGATGTCAAGACCGCCGCTCTGCAACGCACGAGTGCCAAGATATCATATAACAAACCAAAATCTGCAGTTTTCATCGCGTTTTGGTTACTGTAGCGGGTAGCCCTCTTATTGACCTTTTGAAACTTTTTATTGTCGGATTCTTGCTCAGGAGGTCGAGCGCTTCATTTTGATATGCGATTCGACTAGGTTCGATGAAGTTTTGACATTTCGCGGCTTTTTCGGGATTACTTTACTTACTTCGGGATACTGTAGCGCGCAATTTTTGAAACTTGTTATTATTTCGACGTCACAGTTCGCGAGAGTAGTCAGAGGGCTACCCGTCGATGTGTCGAACTCAACCCAGCGACGTCAGACAAGCGAGTTATTAAGCCCGAAGCAAGCGTGTCGTTTCCAGTTTTCGACGCGTTTTGGTTACTGTAGCTCTCTGTTTAAACTTTTAAAACTTTTTGTTGTCGGATTCGTGATCAGGAGCTCGAGCGCTTCACTTTGATATGCGATTTGACTAGCTTCGGTCAACTTTTGTCTTAAAATGGACCTCACTTTGGGATACTGTAGCGCGCGAGTTTGAAAACTTATTTCAGTTTTGAACACTCAGATGGCGAGAGTAGTCCGAGGGCTACCCGTCGATGTGTCGAACTCAACCCAGCGACGTCAGCCAAGCGAGTTATTAAGCCCGAAGCAAGCGTGTCGTTTCCAGTTTTCGACGCGTTTTGGCTACTGTAGCTCTCTGTTTAAACTTCTGAAACTTTTTGTTGTTGGATTCGTGCTCAGGAGCTCGAGCGCTTCACTTTGATATGCGATTTGACTAGCTTCGGTCAACTTTTGTCTTAAAATGGACCCCACTTTGGGATACTGTAGCGCGCGAGTTTGAAAACTTATTTTTGGTTTGACTACTCAGGTGGCTAGAGGACTCCGCGGGCTACTCGCCGATGTCTCAAACTCCTTCCTACGACGTCAGATGAGCGAGTTATTAAGCCCGAAGCAAGCGTGACGTACGCACGCACGCACGTACGTACGTACGTACGTACGTACGTACGTACGTACGCACGCACGCACGCCGAGCTCTTGATATGGTTCGCTCGGCTGAGGCCGAGCGAAATAAAGAATCAATTGTCACCCTAAATTCTCTTGCGAGAGCCAATCCCACTTGTGTTTTGCTTTATGCCGTTCATCGTGGGCGGTTTGGGGCGATGTGATATTGGGTTGGGGCGACATTGGAGGATTTACGGTACGTAGCCTTTGCATTCTGGCAACTATGGTCCACCCACAGCAATATTCCAATGAACTTAGAATGGCCTTGGTAACAGAGATGCTCGAGGCACAATCACCGCTACTCGGGATCTCTGGGCGCCTACCTAACCAACCACCCCAAATGCTGATTTAGTGCTTACTCAGCGCCGTACCTCGGTTGGGGAACAGAAGCGGGCGTCAGTCACCCACAGTGGTTGGACTTGCGGCTGAAGTGGGCGGTCATACTTGGACGGCGTGTCTCCCATGGCGAACTAAAAGTTGTCACAGTCACAGGGCATTCGCTATAGTAGCCACGCACCCAATCGCAGTGAAATCCAACGTCAGTGCGGTTTATGAAGGTCCAGGGGTTTCAATGCGTGCGCTGTGTGGTCAGCTTTCTATTTGCCGAATTCTGCCGCGTTTTACTTCGACGGTTCGTTTCGTGGAAATGGAAATTGTTTGTCGCCCACATTGAGCTACACGAATGCCATGGCGTCATTCTTAGTCATGGCCACATCGTCGAAACAGTAGACCTTTACAGTGAGCGTGTACAATGTATGTATCTGAAATGATTGTACCTATCGCGCGATAGCCGACCACCTTGTCGCGCAACGTCTCTACCTATTCCGTATTCGTTACTGCGCATAGTTTATTCGGCCGACAGGTTTCAGAAACAGCTTCTCCGCCTTCTGAGAGCTTCCCCTTCGAAGCCCATGGGCGACTGAAACTGAGCATTCCAGCTCCTCGATCGGCGCATTCCCAGAGGGGCGAGCGACGTCACTGTCAGAATGTTGTGCACGACTGCCATTCCCGACGGGGTGCGGTGATTCAGCCCATTGATCTGCGGCATCTCCACTCCCACTTTGTTCCTCATCTTGAACTTTCCCAGCAGATTGTGCCTGAAGGCGGCGTTGAACAAGAGGGCGGGAAGGAAATAGTACCCGGTTCTCAGAGCATCCAGATTGTTCTCCACGAAAAGCGCGTACTGATGTGGCCAATAACTAGCGAAGTTCTCCAGCTGCTTGTCGTATGGCTTGAGACACTCTGACATTGTCGGCCTCGAATTGAAGACCTCGACCACTGCAGTCCGAATCAAATCCAGCACGAACGACACTGAGGCCTGGATGCACACCATGGTGGTGGCGACCCTGTTCTGCCTGGCTTCCCTGGAGACGGGTCGCGTTCCGTGGGACACCAGCAGCTTGACGGAGAGTACTAACGTAGTCAGTGTTGCCAGGGTCTTGACGACCACCGTGAACCAGTTGTCAGTTGAATTGACGGCGTTGGACAGAGGCGAGTAGTAGAAGGGCGCCACGCCGATTTCGAACATTCCCCGCCCGATGGGCCTGGTTTCGTAGGCCAACAGGCTGCCGAACACTTCGAAGCTGGCGCTGACAGCCGTCGCGCACAGCACGATCCACCAGACTTTCAAGTTGTGAATGCTCTTTACCAAAGCGTGCATTTTGAACAACTCCGCCCCACTGACAAGTAATTCGACCAGTTGAAGGTACGTGTTCAGCCCCAAGCCTGTGTTGGATGCGAATACACCGGCGTGAGTCAGATGGAATGGCGCGGCGCTACCCCTATCCACAAGCCCAGTATACATCATGCAGAGATAAGTCGCCGAACAGACGATTCCCGTTCCAATATCGCAATAGAAGTCTGCGCACAACAGTGAATAAGTCCAGGACACGGCGCTGCTTCGTGTACGGTAGCCTACCAAAGTGAAAGCGGCGCCGAAAGTGCCAAGGACTGTCAGGACGAGTGGCAACAGAGTCTGGAACATGAGCCTCTGGTGAAGCCCAGACCTCTGCAGGAGACTGTCACTGGAGTATATCAGCCCTCTGAAGGCGCGGTACTCAACCCATTTCTTAGCCAAAGCACTTGACAACTCGTCGCCATGGAGGCTGTAGTTCTTTAGGGTCCAAAAGCACTGCACTTGCCTGAAATGTGGCAAAAGTACACAATACTCGCTAAAAGCAATAAATGCACCCAGGCACAGTAACCTCTGCCACTTACTCCCATTCCGCTATAGAAATGTTCCCGGAGTGAGCCATTTGCACATTCATGCTAGCGATTTGTTCTGCGGAAACAGAGCACTACCTCCTTCTAAATTCACCTCTGGCGCACTGTAGCATTAATTTAGACAATTGCTCTGTTCATAAGTGCGGGCCCAGTGTATCTCAATAAAGAACTACGTAGAGCTAACCGTAGGTAGAAAATCCATTAGGAGTGTACGTACGGAGGTGTGAACGCTTTGGTAACATCAGCCTTTTCTCTGAGTGGCCGAGGTCCTTCAGTGTACAAAGCAAATTGAAACCCACTTCTTGAGATACTTCGCGTATTTATAGAGTATGGACACGCGCCCTTCCAAACGCAACCGGTTAACCCTTTGTGTTGCACTTCGCTTCGCTTTGCTTAGTCTTACTGGTCTAGATTATTGTATACCTAGATATGAAGGAGGTAATTTGGGGGTGGCGAAGGAGGTTGACACCCACTATCGTCGGCGGGTCTGCGATCGTCTTTCCACGACTTTCAAAGTCCATGAAATGCGTGTGTAATGGGCGCACGAACGAACGAACAGACAGGTGCACTACGTCACCTAGGGTGAAGCGGCCGAATAAATTCGGTGTGCATCTTTTGCTGTATACCGTAGATCCTCCAATAAGCGCCCCTTCCAGTTCACTCCTGCAGATGCACCTCCTTGAAATGGTCAGGAGGGGGCGCTTATTGGAGGTTTTAAGGAATGCACTCTGTACAGTTGGCGTATCGAACGCTGCGCCGGCTCCGCAGATGGACACTCTTCTTGGAATCGAGCATTGTGCAAATCGATCGATGTGCAAACTGGCGGCCGGAAATCGCAAATGCAAATAGACCTAGTTTTTGACCGGAAGCTACATACTGTAGACTATGTAGAAGCTGTACCCCCCCCCCCCCCCCCCCCGCCACTGGGTAAGTGTACCTACTGGGCTGTGTACGCATGACGTGTACACATTTTCAGTCCGTTTGGCTCCAGAAGAGGTTTAGGTGCAGGCTGATGAACACAGAGTTAGGGTAGCTTTTGCACCATTTGGAAACGGCAAAGAGGGCAATCCATGGCAAACGTCACAGAGGGTCCAGGGTAAGTGTGAGTTGACAGAATTGGTGTGTGTGTAAATGTACTGTAGCATTGTAGCAGTGTTGGTTCATCACCACTATTCAGAGCTGTTGTCTGCTTCATGGCTCTGAAAAGGGCCAGCTTGAGGGGGAATTCCTCTGCAACTGAGCTCGTTTCTCAGTGGGAAGCCTTTCGGAGTTTCCAGGGAATGGTCTACACAAGTCACGGTTTGGAGAAGGTTCAAGTTTGGTGCCTGGAATTCATCCTATACATCTTTCCTCCGTTGGTGTTTGTAATTATCGGGCTTATTGGATCCAGTTTGACAGCTATGACCTATTTTCACACCCGAAAGGAAACGTTCAACAACCACTTACTGTTCTACGATTTTTGCTGTGACGTGGCTTCCGGGCTAGCTTTTATTCCCGTGCTGATGTCGTTTGTTGGGGCTGGCACGTTTCCAAACTCATCGATCCCTCTTTGGATCATGCATTTCTCGATTTTCGCTGTGAATATCTGTCTCAACGTAGGGACGTACGTATCTCCAAGCAGTTGAAGTTGTATCCAATCTGGTAGCCCTCTTTTACGCGGCGACGTTGGACCGATTCTTGTCGGCAATAGACGTCGCTTGGGTAATGGTCGCTTCTTTCGCTGTCACGACAGTGTTTGAAGTGTCGGAAAGCTTGCTCTCCTACGCCGTCGTGCAAGAGGGAAAACGGTTCTATCTCCGACATACCGAGTATGTCTCGTCGAATACGGCATTGTATTTCTCCCTCGTCAACTCTTACGCCACTTATGGGGCTAAAGCGCTGATCTATTCCTCGACTTGCGTGCTCGTTATTCGATTGTTCACGTCAAGACGTGACCAGAGGTCGCATGAGCTTGAAAATGAGAAAGTTGTCGCAATAATGGTCTGCATGCAAACAGTCGTCTCAATGGCAGTTGACGTAGCGCACTACATTCTTACTTTCGCACTCACTTCATTTCCTATTCCTTCCGAGTGCGAGCCGTACGTGGAACAGATGGAGAAGCTTACCAAAATCTGGCCACACGTCTACAGCCAAGCTGCGGTCAACACTCTGGACGCTTTCAAAATCGGCTACTACTTCTTTCCTGCTCTATTGTTGGACATTAGCTTTCGAAAAGCTCTGTGGCGATCGCTTCGCTGTCATCCGAACGTTGTCGAACAGAACAGTGGCAGAGCGAATAATTGATTCGTTGATTCGTTTGCATAGTCATTTCAGGAAAGTTCCCCCCTGCTGGGGGGTAAGGACAGGTGAATTTGTTCGTCCTTATGAGGACTGATGATGAACAGGCTGTGTATCTCAGATGACTTCGGGCCCTCTACTACACGGACAAATTCAGCGTGCTCTGTTCACGCCCACGAAGCTTGTCACGTACGCACAACGTACATGCGGCAAACGCACTCTACCACTATCAACACACGTGTGTGGCTTCAGTGCCTGCCACCGCATCTCACACAACACAATGCCCGCACTCAGTGCAACGTATGCAAGGGTGACGGACCCCATGGCTAACTCCCACTTTGACCGCTCAGCCATGCACGCAAGTAGATGGCTTCACCTGCTAACAGAGCTTCTGGAGGTATTAACGTTGGTAAATGCACATTCTGCTGCACTACTGCTGGGTAAGCGATTTGCTTGCAGTAAGTACACAAACGACAAACGCAGAGACTCATAATTTAGTGAGAGTTGGGCACCCATACACAGAGCACGCTGAATTTGTCCGTGTAGTAGAGTCATCTGAGATACACAGCCTGTTCATCATCAGTCCTCATAAGGACGAACAAATTCACCTGTCCTTACCCCCCAGCAGGGGGGAACTTTCCTGAAATACACACCCTGTCCATGTCCACAGAGTGGACACCTTCAGGGGGGGGGGGCATAGAGCAGGTTTGCTGAGAGGTGACATAGACAGGTCTGCTTTGAAAGGATTGCTGTTGTAGGTGTGGGGACACGGACAGGTCTGGCCACAGGAGGTTGGATGCACAGACAGGTCTGGCCACAGGAGGTTGGATGCACGCACAGACAGGTCTGGCCACAGGAGGTTGGATGCACAGACAGGTCTGGCCTCAGGAGGTTGGATGCACAGACAGGTCTGGCCTCAGGAGGTTGGATGCACAGACAGCAATACGACTATACGAATTACGATTTCGTCATAACGTCATTCTGTCACCCACCACCCTTCTGGAGTCCACCCACAACACCTCCAATACATATCACCACTCTACAGTTCATTTCGACATTGACTATACAAATTTACGATTTCGTCATAATGCCGTTCCGTCACCCACCACCCTTCTAGAGTCCACTCTCAACACCTCCAATACATATCACCACTCTACAGTTCATTTCGACATCGACTATACAAATTTTACGGCTTCGTCATAATGTCATACTGTACTGGTTCCAATCTTTGGGCATCCATATCTCAAGAACCAAACAACCTAGGAAGATGAAATGTTTTACACATTTATTCACCCTATGGTGGTCTAGACCGGATCACTTTGATTGGCGCCGCAGCCTGCACCATTAGAGCTCGGCGTAAGTGAGCCGAGATCCGTGCGCGTACCGGTTTCAACTTTTGGGCATCCATATCTCAAGAACCAAACAACCTAGGAAGATGAAATGTTTTACACATTTATTCACCCTATGGTGGTCTAGACCGGATCACTTTGATTGGCGCCCCAGCCTGCACCATTAGAGCTCGGCGTAAGTGAGCCGAGATCCGCGCGTGTACCGGTTTCAACTTTTGGGCATCCATATCTCAAGAACCAAACAACCTAGGAAGATGAAATGTTTTACACATTTATTCACCCTATGGTGGTCTAGACCGGATCACTTCGATTGGCGCCCCAGCATGCACCAGCAGAGCTCGGCCGTCTTGAGCCAAGCCCCGGATTGGTACTGGATCTGACCTTTGTGCATCCATATCTCAAGAACCATACAACCTAGAAAGATGAAATGTTTTACACATTGATTCACCCTATGGTGATCTAGACCGGATCACTTCGATTGGCGCTCCAGCCTGCACCAGTAGAGCTCGGCCGTCTTGAGCCAAGCCCCGGATTGGTATAGGATCTGACCTTTGTGCATCCATATCTCAAGAACCATACCACCTAGAAAGATGAAATGTTTTACACATTTATTCACCCTATGGTGGTCTAGACCGGATCACTTTGATTGGCGCCGCAGCCTGCACCATTAGAGCTCGGCGTAAGTGAGCCGAGATCCGCGCGCGTACCGGTTTCAACTTTTGGGCATCCATATCTCAAGAACCAAACAACCTAGGAAGATGAAATGTTTTACACATTTATTCACCCTATGGTGGTCTAGACCGGATCACTTTGATTGGCGCCCCAGCCTGCACCATTAGAGCTCGGCGTAAGTGAGCCGAGATCCGCGCGCGTACCGGTTTCAACTTTTGGGCATCGATATCTCAAGAACCAAACAACCTAGGAAGATGAAATGTTTTACACATTTATTCACCCTACGGTGGTCTAGACCGGATCACTTCGATTGGCGCCCCAGCATGCACCAGTAGAGCTCGGCCGTCTTGAGCCAAGCCCGGATTGGTACCGGATCTGACCTTTGTGCATCCATATCTCAAGAACCATACAACCTAGAAAGATGAAATGTTTTACACATTTATTCACCCTATGGTGGTCTAGACCGGATCACTTCGATTGGCGCTCCAGCGTGCACCACCAGAGCTCGGCCGTCTTGAGCCAAGCCCCGGATTGGTACCGGATCTGACTTTGTGCATCCATATCTCAAGAACCATACAACCTAGAAAGATGAAATGTTCTACACATTTATTCACCCTATGGTGGTCTAGACCGGATCACTTAGATTGGCGCTCCAGCGTGCACCACCAGAGCTCGGCCGTCTTGAGCCAAGCCCCGGATTGGTACCGGATCTGACCTTTGTGCATCCATATCTCAAGAACCATACAACCTAGAAAGATGAAATGTTCTACACATTTATTCACCCTATGGTGGTCTAGACCGGATCACTTAGATTGGCGCTCCAGCGTGCACCACCAGAGCTCGGCCGTCTGGGAGTCGGGACTTGCGAATGCGATGTTACACATTCATCTGTGAAGTTACACATTCATCTGTGATGTTACACATTTGTCTGTGCAGAAGACCCACGGAGTCACGGACTCGGCCGTGAAAAGTCATCTGTGAAGATACCCATTTATCTGTGGCCGTACCGCTTTATCTGTGCCCAATCATTTTCCCCATTTGGGTGTTTGCCGACCTTACAATTCTAATCTTAAATACCTCAAGCTTTCAACTATTAAAACTGTAGGAGTCTAGCACGTAATCAATCCATTAGGAGATGCAGACTGTCTGTCAGAACAGTCCATTAGGAGATGCACAGAGGTATGAACGTTTTGGTAATATCAACCGTTTCTCTGAGTGGCTGCGCCCCAGTGTGCAAAGCAAACTGAAAACCGATTCTGGAGATGCAGTATTTCGTATTACAACAACCCGCCCCCTAACCACCCCCCACCCCCACCCCCCCCCCCCCCCCACCCCAAAGCAAATACAACTGGTTAACTCTAAAATGTCGTACGCTCTTTCGCATGCTTTTTGCTGGTCTACATTTGGAAAGGAATCGGTTATTTGGGGGGTGGCGACGGAGGTTGATACTGTACTCACTGCCGCGAAACCTTCAACGGTTATTCTTTCCACGACTCTCCATTTCATGGCGCTGTGTTTGCACTCTTAGAGGCTGTCAGTGTCAAAACGACTAACGCAAAGAAACGACGATTGTTGAAGTAACTGTCACAAGTCGTCACCAGATTCATTCTTGCGCTTGATCTTCTATCCGTGTCGTGGCTTCAACAACGTCTGCGCGACAACCGAGCGCCTCTCGCAACATTCTTCGAAAGTGGGAGTCGAGCAGCAAGGCAGGAAAAAAGTAATAGCCAATTTTGAAAGCGTCTAAACTGTTGATGACAATTTGACTATAGGTATGCGGCCAAACCTCTTTCAGTTTTTCCATCTGTTCTGTATAATTCTCGCATTCAAAAGGAATTGGAACAACTGGGTAAAGAAAGGAAAGAAGATAGAGAACGACGTCGAGTGTCATTGACACTCCCGTCTGAATGCAGACCATGATTGCCGTCGCTCTACCGTTCTCCACATCAGCCGATCCTTGACCACTCCTCGACAGAAGCAATCGACAAATTAGTACAAATGTGGACGAATAGATTAGCGACTTGGCTCCATATGTAACATATGACTTGGTTGCGGAAATATACGCTGCCGCGTCAGAATTCTTGTACTCTGTGGGGCGATGATAGAAACGTTTGCCTTCTTGTACCACGGCGAAGGACAACAAGTTCTCCGAAACCTCGAACGCTGCGGTGATGACAAATCCAATCGCAAGAACGCAGGCCACGCCGATCGCCGGCGGGAATCGCGTCAGGACCACGAGAGGCGCACGAAACAAGACTGCAAGATTGGCCACAACTTCCACTGTGTGGACAAAGGTTCCCACGTTGAGACAGGTGTTCACCAGAAAGAGGGAGACGTGCATGACCCATATCGGCGCCGGCGAATACGGTAGCACCCCGAATCCAACAAAGGAGAGCAGCACAGGCACATAGGTCAGTCCAGAGGCAATATCGCAACAGAAGTCGTAGAACAGTAAATGGTTGTTGAACGAGTCTCTTCGAGTGTGGAAATATGCCAGGGCTGTCAAGCCTGACCCCATGAGCCCGATAATTACGAACACCAATGGAGGAATAATGTACGCGATGAATTCAGTGCACCAAACATGCACCTTCTCCAAACCGTGACTCGTGTAGACCATTCCCTGGTAATTCCGGAAGGCTTCCCACTGAGAAACGAGCTCTGTTGCAGTAGAATTCCCCCTTGAACTTGCTCTTTTCAAGGCCATGAAGCAGGCAAAGGCTCTGAATTCAAATGGCTAGCCAACACTACAATACCGCACCAATTTTGATCACTCACTCTGGCCCTATATCCGCAGTGAAGTTTGCCATTGATTGCCACCTTACCTTGCCCTGTCGAGAGTGCGTCTACTCGAACTGTGTGCTCACACGCGCCTACAGAAACCTTTCCTGGAGTCAAACGGACTGAGTATGGGTTGAGTCCGGCAGCGGCGGTATCGCTTTCAGCTTCCGGTGCAGCTCCCTGTTTAGCGAGGATAGCGTAGGATTTCCGGCTGCTCACTTTCCCGTTAATCGATATGCAAATGCAATACCTACGTGCTCTTTGGTTTTTAGCGTTGTCTCAGAAATGACAAGTCTTTGTTTTGGAAACCAGATTTGACAGAATGTAACAGAGCGCGTCACTACGAGCACAAGTGTTCAAACGGCATGTCAAACACGACATCTCTCAACAGCGTTTCTACGTGCGCAATCGATTCTTGCGCGGTAACATTTGTTATGTCGGTGTAACATAAATGTATCATCGTGCCCAATTTGAACTCATTTTGTTGAGTCTATTAAGTACTTATAAATAATTCCGCCGGCCGAAGTTTTGGATTACTATTTTTTCGCCGCGCCTCAGCGCGGCGAGGTGTATATATACGGATGACAATGTGTGTGTGTGTGTGTGTGTGTGTCTGTGTGTGTGTGTGTGTGTGTTTCCGTCGCACCGAAGTAAAGTTAGTGGTATATGTGGTCAAGTAGAGTCGACGTCGCTGAGTACGGATCCGATGTCCGTTTCTGTTGCTAATTTCGCATTTTCGAGATATTCGCAATTAAAATTCGAAAATGTCGAAAATCGGCTTTTTCGTCTGATTCGCTAGCCGCGAAATTTCTTCAGAAATGGAAGGAGCATGGACCGCGGATAATTTGCAACACAACAGAAATTTTTTGCAAATGTGGAATTTAATAGAAATACGCGATTATTTGTCAAAATTGCACAAATTGACTAAAATACAACGTCATTTATTGACAAAAGTGAATGCAGAAATGGAAAGGTCGTATGCCAATAAGGATTTGTGACATAGTTTTGCAGTTTTTAAAAATTGCAATTTCGAGATATTTTCAATCAAAATATAAAAATGTCAAAAATCGACTTTTTCGCCTGATGATATAGCGACGAAATTTTTTTCAGAAATGGAAAGAGTATAGACTGCGGATAATTTGTAACGCAAAAGAAATTTTTTGCAAATATGGAATTTAATATAAATACGTGAATATTTTTCAAAATTCCATAAATCAACAAAATAGAACGTCGTTTTTTGACGAATTTGAACGCAGAAATGGTGTGGCCGTATGCCAATAAGAATTTGTGACATAGGTTTACAGTTTTAATAAAATCCAATTTCGAGATACTTAGAGTTAAAATTTAAAAAACGTCAAAATCGAGATTTTCGTCTGATAGTCAGAACAGCTGCTTATTGATGAATGGGCACTCGGAAACAGAAATGCGTACGCTGAACACAGCAATTCGCTCGCACCAAACTTTTGGCAAGTTTTTTTGTTGGATGTGACGTTTTCACACAGGTAGGAAACATCAGATAAACGGCGTCGTATCATGCCGATAACATATAGCGAACGCGGCGATATCACTGAGCTTCAGATCAGCTGTACAGACAACCGTATCGTGGGGATAGGTGCACTTGGCATTAAGGTACACATTCTCAAGACACTTTCTCCAGATGCGGCTAACGATGTGTGCAAAGTTCACTATACTGTTCACCAACATTTGACAGACACAAAGTATAGGTTGAACTTTTTACACACACAGCTTGTTTCGCCCGGCCTCAGCCGGGCACACCCTACGAGAGCTCGCCGTGCGTGCGTGCGTACGTTACATACGTAGGTAGGTATGTACGCACGCTCTCGGATATCGGCGTTGGAAAGCCGTAGAGAGACGATCATGGGCTCCATTAATAGGTCTCGACCCGCTGATCATTTAGCTAAGAAAAGTCGAGATTCAAAACTTTGAATTTCGCGAGTTACAGAACCCGACGGTCAAAACGCAAAACAGCTCTAACTTGCTCGTCTGACGTCGCAGAGCGGCGATCGACACGTTAGGCGAAAGGTCTCGACATGCTCTTTCCTGCGGCAGCAACAAATTTTCAATTGCGCAAACACGCACCCCATTCTCAAGATTTTGACACTGAACTCGCTCACCTTGCGTCGTAGAGGGACGAACTGGATTTAATTGGATAGCACTCGACTCTCTGATCATTTGTCTTCTTGTTGGTCAAAACAGAAAAATTTGAATTTTTGCGACTTACAGTAAGCCGAAGATCCAAACACGCAAAACTTGTCTACATGTAACTCTCTCGTCTTACGTCGTAGAGCGGTGATCGACACGTCTAGCGAAAGCTCTCGACGTGTTCTTTCAATGACAACAAGAATTTTGCATTACACAAACACGCAACACGGAAAACGCCATTCTCAAGATTTAGCAATAAAATCGCTTTAACGACAATTGCTGAAACTGTGATGGCTTCCCAGCGCTACCAGAGACTTTGTTGGCGACGTTTCGCTGGCTTTTCAGCCAGCTTTCTCAGGCCAAACCCAACACTGAAAGACAAACGAACGAAGTAACAATAGTGAGAGGAACTTCGCGCGCGAACACCACGCTGTTGTCCAGCTACTCAGACTGACCACATCGACAAACTAGAATCTGACCGTGTGGGCCTAGGTTGGCTTGTATGTAGCAGACTGCAGCAGGTAGACCGACCATTGTAGGTGCAACTCAAGCGGCGCAGCAGTGACGACAAACACTGACAGTGGAATCCTTGTTGAGCATTCGGCTCCCACTTCGTATGTTGGCGCAGCCGTTAGGTGTCGTCACGACTTCTCCGTGGCAGGTTTCCATTCTGTCGACTCAGCCGTGCAACGCCTACCGAACAGGAAATCCACCGATAGGTATGTCACTCGTCTTGTGTTTGGAAGACACTGTACGAGTGATAGGATATGCTTTTGGTTGACCACATCTGATCTCTAATGAGTGGATTGACAGTACTGGCGTTGCTGCATATTGGCCTGTTCTGCACAGGTTTGGAGAGTTTGCTGGTTCAGACTGAGATGGCCTATGCAAGCCGAGGACTTAGTATCCTTTCGAGCAGGCGAAGCAGCGGGATGTGTCGACGACTGGCCAGAATTCTGCGCAGCACGCAAAGCGTCCGAGGTGAACTGCTCCAAAGTCGGCGTCATCGCTGCCGTCTGGCTCAAGTCCATGTGCAGGAAGTCCTGCGCCTACTGCAAAGGTGAGTACGGTACCAAACTGTACATGGTGTCCTGGGAAGATTACTGTAGGTCGTGTTTCATTCAAGACCAGTTTGTGTAGAGAATAGTATGTCAATGGCCTCTATTGCTTCTCGCAGAAGAGGAGAGCCCCGAAGTGGTAGAAGCCAAGGCGGACGACCGGTTTCAGAAGCTGCTCGACCTGCTGCCAAGTTGGAGTTGACAGTTCTATATATCTTCTAACATACCAATTTATCTAATCTACCATAATTTGTAATCAATTTTCGATTTTATTTAGTTTGCAGTTTAAATCTGGACGATCAGAATTTCATACTTTTAGAAGAGCTTCGGGAAAAGGCCTCGGCAAGCAACGACGACCTTCTCGAACGCTTCAGAAACTACCAAGAAGTCAAAGTGTTGGCCGACGAATACATTATTCCAAATCACTCCTACTCGTTGTCCGCCGACGGACCACTTGTCGCCTGGGTAGGTTGAAGCCACCGTGTCGCCTCTTCTCATCACAGCACTGACGCAAGCCTTGATACGTCATTACTGTAAGTGCAGTCCTGTAATACCTTGTTCGTGTTCTGTGCAGACGAAGGCGGAGCGGGCGCAGCTGAACGGCCTGCAAACGAGCGACTCTCGCCTCAACATGTTCAATGTCGGCAGCCGCAAACGAAAACAGCTTCTCGAGAATGGAGTCCCAACAATGGGCATGAGAAGGCGCAGGAAGCGCGAAGGTGCAACTCTGCAAGCATTGATTGCCATGGATTACCTAGAATGTAACGGTGGTACAGGGTGTTACTTTAAAGTGAACACGAATATCTGCAAGCAGGATATTATGTGCATAGTGAAGCACCGCGACAATTTTTACTGTAACAAGCGAATTCTTTGCCTTGTGTTGAAATAACTCTACTCATCTTGGCATACGACTGGCAAGTAACGTGATTATTGTGCTTGCTACACAACGGCTTTTCAGACTCCGAGATTTCTCTACCCGACGAGAATCTCCCTTTCTGGACTAGCATAGTGAAGGATAAACGTCTTCTCGCGGACAATATAGAAGATCCTTTTGACTGCTCGGGCGCCAGCAATGCCGCCGTTTGCTGCTATGCTCAGTGTAGGCTACCAAAAGGTTGCGTAGGCTTCAGCGTCGATACGACATCTGGAACATGCCTACTCAAGAAGTTGACTTCTTCTGATACTGAGGAAGGTGGATTTAAGATCGAAGCACTGGCAGGGTGGGACACTGGATTGATGGCGGGTGAGTGGATCGACACACTTACAGCGCCGGCGGCGGCGGCGACGACGGCAGCGACGACGGCAGCGACGACGACGACGACGTGTTGTCAATACTTCAGGAGCCTTGCAGTCAGTCACCGATGGTGCCACTCTTTTCTACGGGTTGTCCATCAAAGGATTCGTCCCTACAGTCCCCATCAGCACTTGTACCGGAAGAGACATCGAGAGCTCATTGAATTGTTGTATCCAAAGTGCCAGGGAGGGCAATAAGCTGGAATTTGTGTTGGAGGCAAACGGCCGTGACGGATGGCTGTGCTATTTTCACAACCTAGAAGATCCCCAATCGTTCGGCTTGGAGGGAAACAATGGCCGTGTGTCCGGAACTTTGCGCCAAGTTTCAGGTGTGTTGAAATGTTGCCAAAGACTGGCGAAGTATGAGATTCGCTTGCCGGACCGAAGCTGGAAGTTCGTGCCTGCATAGTTCAGCAGTAAAGAATAACTCTCCCTGGCGAACCTTTGCTGGTAAGCGACCGAGCTCCAAGACCGGAAAACCAATGGAACGCGGGCTCTTGAGGGTCAGAGACCCCCAAGGCAAAACAGAGGCGGAGCTAGCCCAAATGTGTGCCAGGGCATGCTCGGCTAGGCCAGGTGTTGTGTTGAGATTTTAAGTTTCGCCAATCTCCGACTGTTCGATCTCACTGGTTCCTTTGTGTTCAGGCTGCAAAGTGGCCACGATGATCGGCCTGACAACGTGCCAACTGACGACCGTCGCCCCATCTGATATGGACTTGGTAGACAAGTCGGGAGACGAGCTCACGTCAGATGGTGTCCTTCTCGAAGACGCTGGCGGTGGCCCCAGTGTCGTCACTTCTGTGCTACAGGGTGAGTACGGTAGTTGTTGCAATAAGCGCTCCATCTCGAGTTATTAGCCCCCTCCACGAATAAGGGCCTCTTCAAAGATAGGTAGAGTACATAGATAAAAGGCGCTTATTGGAGGATCTACGGTAAGCCGAGCGAGTGACCGCTCTCAAGTTGGTAGTGATAAGAAGCATGCATTCATACATGCATACCACTAGATCCTCCGATGATATCCTGGCCGGCCAAGTTGCAAAGGGAGAATTTCGAGGTCAAAGTGAACGCACAGGTGTGTTGATCTCAGTTGAGATTTGCTTCGATGCGGTGGTCGTTTACCGTGTTCATTAGAACCTGTCAATTGATTCCGAGTAGGCACCCGATAGGTACAATTAGACGTTATGTTACCGTTGAATACACTGGTTAGACTGTGTACTTTAAATTCGTATTTAATTAGTTAATCAAATAATTAATCAATCAATTAAACATACTGTGATAAACATTTCCAAATTTCTCCCTCCTTCACTCGTGTGTGTTCAGGGGGTATGCGGATCGTGCTGGGCCTTCGCTGTGGTAAGAGAGCTGTTGCATGCGCTGCCACTTAGGCTTTGCCAAAGTCATGTGTTTTAGGGCACGGCATTCGCCTACTACCTTAAAATCTATGCCAAGCAATACTCTGCGGAGATGAACCTATTCAACAAGCAAACAGTGGTCCAGCAACTGCTGAACTGCGATAACTACGGTTTGCCACTCTTCAAAAGCTTGCTCAAAAGAGTTAACCGTTGCCGCTCATACAGTATCCGCCTTGCAGAGGTAACCGACTACTGTAACCTGAGGGGTAAAGGCTGCAGCGGCGGCTTCTTCCCTACCGCCGCAGAGTATCTCCGACTTGCTGGGGCGGTGAGGTCTCAGAGTCTGAACTACACGGGGAAGGTGGGTGCACAGTACTCGCAAATTTTAGGGTCTCCGTCTGAACAGTTCAATCGACCTTACAGAGTACAGGCAACTGTCATGTTGCAGCACGGCCCTTGCGATCTGCAAACGGACTCTAAAGCATTCAAACTGACGGACTACGACGTCGCCTACAAGCGTTATGAGTCGAACGAGGAGCTGGAAGCAGCTCTGCAGAATAGAGTTGCGCATGCGCCCGTTGCAGTGGGCATCGCCGTCCACGAGCACATGTACTATTACAGCGGAGGTTGGTCCAACTGACACCAGCAGCGACCTAAGATCTGCACGATCCCCACTACATAGTACTGGCTACCCCCTACTGGAGGAAACTCGTAGCGCTCTGCAGCTGTAAACACTGACAGCAAGAACTGCCGAACAGAGCCTATGAACGCACAAAATAGTGACAAAACTCGAACAAGCAGTTTTGCTACCGATTTGTACTCTCATAGCCGTTGTTCAGTTACGTTGTGAACATGTTAGCAGATACTCCCCACTTCCTACATAAATCATGTCCGACCTCTGTGCACCACTGTAGGAGTCTACGACGGACCATGCGGCAAGAACGCCAACCACGCAATGGTAGTGGTGGGTTACAGCGCGACAGAGTGGCTTCTTCAGAACTCTTGGGGCGCCGACTGGGGAGAAGGGGGCTTCATGCGACTCAAGCGAGGCAAGAGCTTCGAAAATAACTGTCTCATCGCCTCGTTCTGGTTCCAGCCCCTCGGGATGGAGGCCAGTTCGTACTATCCCCACGGAAGCGTTCCGTCAGACATGGTTGAACTGCAGGAGTACTACAGTCACAGCAAGCCGCCACCAGAGGGTGAGAGTAACCACTTGTCCGGTGTCAGTCAATTTCAGCTAAAGGACCTGCTGTACTCAATTTTAGAGTGCAAGCAGTATCCGGAGTTTCAAATTGGCTCGGGCACAATGGGCTAATCGATTCGCAGAGCTTATAGCTTAATCTGTGACAGTATCTGACACTGTGATCAACATTCAGTGACTTCACGAATATCCCCCATTAGATAATCAATCAATGCAATATCGCGGACTCCACCAGGTGATCAAGCGCATCCTTCATTCGCGGCCTGATGTTTGCTTCGACTGACAACGAAACAACCTCCAAAAGGTTTTTTCGCCCGGCCTCAGCCTGGCGCACCCCTACATACGAGAGCTCTTCGTGTTCGTTCGTTCGGAACGCTCTCAGATCTCTGCGTTGGAAAGTCTAGGAAGGCGATTTTGGGATCTACGGAAAGCTCTCGACTCACTGGTAATGTTGCTAAGAGATGTCGAAATTCAAATCTCCTCGCAACTACACTTTTTGGAGTGGTCTTGCTACGCAACATCGGTATCGCTCGGGTTTATTTATTTACACCAAGAAAATTATGTTTTCAGACAGAATATAACAAGCTCCGGTAGTAAAAAGTTGAGTTTGCATTCTGACCGACATTGCAAAGAGTTGCGTTCTTTCTGCAGAGAGTGCGAGAGCTCATCGCCCGTATTGCTCCGCCAGGAGCTCCCACTTCGCAAGAGGGTATTGCATAGCAATATTGATATCGTCCGGGATTTGGTATTTAGAGCAAGAAGAACCTTCTTTCAATTAACGCTTACAACAAGCTGTTTTCTGAGCGGTTGTTGCAGGGCAACATTGGGATCGCCCGGGATTAATTATTTTTGCAGACAAAGTTGTTCGTAAGACAAGGGTTTAAAAAACAAACGTATTTCTTTAGGAATGACCGTTCAACAACTGCCTCAACGTAAGCTTTCAAACGGTCGAACGAATGCCGCTCTACAACGTAAGACGAGCGAGTTAGGGCCCATTTGCTGTTTGAACTTTTGGGTTACTGTAGCTCGCGATATTCAAACTTTTGAGTTTCGACCAATGGAAGAACAAATGATCAGTGAGTCAAGAGCTATCTATCCAGCAACTCAAGATCGTCTCTCTACGACGCACGCTGAGCGAGTTAGAGCGATTTCTATGCTACAAAACCCGAGAATGTCGCTTTTCGTGGTGCGTGTTTGCGTAATTAACAAAATTTTTACACCAAGTAAAAGAGCAAGTCGAGACCTTTTAGTTGACCTATCGCACGCCGCTCTACGACGTAAGACGAGCGTGTTAGAGCCGTTTTGCGTTTTGGACCTTCGGGTTACTGTATCGCGCGCAATTTAAACTTTTGAATTTCGACTTTTCTTAACGGAATTATCAGTGTGCCGAAGCCCATTCAACGAACTCAAGATCGTCTCTCTATGACGGAAGACGAGCGAGTTAGATAAGTTTTGCGTTTTAAACCTTTGGGTTACTGTAGCTCCCGAAATTCAAAGTTGGTTTTCTGTAAGCTCTTCAACGATGCCAAGACTGTCGCTCTGCAGTACGCGAGTGCTGAGATACGACCATGCCAAAATCACCAATTTCTGACGCGTTTTGGTTACTGTAGCTCTCTATTTACACTTTTAAAACTTCTTGCTGCCAGATTCGTGCTCAGGAGCTCGAGCGCTTCATTTTCATATGTGATTTGACTAGGTTTCGTGCAGTTTTGACTTATCGTGTCACATTGAGATACTGTGGTTTTTAAAACAGTTTCTAATTTTGGAAACTAAGGTGGCGAGAGGAGTACCCAAGCTACCCGATATATCAAACTTGCCTCAACGACGCCACGCAGGCGAGTTGCTAAGCCCGCGACTACCTATGCCAAAATCGCCACGTTCTAACGCGCTTTGGTTACTGCAGTCCACAGTGGGCAATATTTCAAAATCTTTTTGTATATTGTATATGTATATTATATATACAATCCAGTCACTTTGTATATTGTATATTGTATATATACAAAAATATATACAATATTTTGGTTTGTATATGCTTTGTATAGTGTATATTTTTCTACCGTAACCTCCTTTTGTGCAGCCGCTATTCTCAAGCTGGCTGTTCATCTTCAGTCATGCTAGACGAAGATTTTCTTAACTGCACCATCACAAGAGATCTCTTTCACTCCGTTTAATCAGTCACTGACAGAGCCAAAGACACATACAGACACTGGTTTGCTCTTACTCATCAAGCAAAGCAATAAGATCTGATTGCCAATGGATCAGCTACGCATAATAGACATCTTCATCATAATAGACATCACCAAAAAGAACAGCACTGCCCGCAAGGGACGCTATCGACAGTAACTATGCAAACTGATAGATGGCAATGGTAACACAGTCTTTACTCGATCACGTCTAGCTGAGTTTCAGGATAGAAACACACTTTGGTGTAGTTCTGCTTTGATATTCCCGACCTACTTTGCTCAATGGAGAACGGCCTACTGTGTGATGCACATGCAAATTCGTGAGATACAGTAACCAATTACGGTAGAATATACAATATACAAAGTTTGTATATTTGCCTTGTTTTGTATATGTATATGTATATTTAAAAATTTCTGTATATTGTATATGTATATGTATATATACAATAAAAATATACAAAAAAATATACAAACCACTTTGTATATGTATATATTGTGCCCACTGTACTGCAGTCCTCTCTCGAGAGCGTGTACCATAATACGAAGTGCAGGTGTCCCACTCCCCACGATACGGTTGTCTGTACAGTGACAGCTCAGTGACATCGCCGCGTTTGCTATATGTTATCGGCATGATACGACGCCGTTTATCTGATGTTTCCTACTTGTGTGAAAACATCACATCAAACAGAAAAGCTTGTCAAATATTTGGTGCGGTCGTTCTTTATCAGGAATTCCAGTTGGGGTACGAGCTTTCTATTCTACGTTCATATTCATCAATCTACAAAAGTTTTGGTAATTTATAAAATTTTGACATTGCTGTCAAATTTTGAGTATTTCTGTCAAAATATATTTGCAAAAACATTCTTTTATGCTACTAATTATCCGGTGTCTCTGCGCTTACAATTTCTGAAAAAATCTTGCCGCTATCCCATCAGACGAAAATGTTGATTATGACAAAGTTTGATTATATATATCTCAGAATTGCAATTTATTGAAACTGTAAAACTACAGTATGACACAAATTCTTAAATTGAATACGTGAAGTATCCGATCACTAGCTACCTAATTTCTATATTTTACACGCAATCATCACAGACGACAAGCGTTAGCTGAGTTTCGGTCGCTAGATCTAGATTCAGCCACGAAGTGCCAGCGCGACCTCATCAGTAGAGTAGATTAAAGGCATACGACCTCACCATTTCTGCATTCACATTCGTCCTCAGATTGTAGCGAGGCCCTTTCCGATTTCGTGTAACGTCTCGACTCTCCTCACGACCATACTTATTGGAGAGGTCTTGCTACGCAACATTGGGGTCGTCCGGGTCTAATTCTTTATAGCAAGAATACGTTTAGAAACAAAAATGTCAAAAAGACACGTCTGGAACGTTACACAAAGCCACGGGCCACTTCTGCCCTTGATTCGATGTTGGCTTGCAGTGAGCCCTTCAGCGATGTCAAGATCGTCGCTCTGCGTTGCACGAGAACCAAGATACAGCAATGCCAAAATCTCCTGTTTTTGACGCGATCTTGATACTGTGGTCTGTTTTGCGCAACTTTTAAACTTTTTTCGCCCGGCCTCAGCCGGGCGACACCCTAGGAGAGCTCGGCGTGCGTGCGGCCGTCCGTCTGTCCGTCCGTCCGTCCGTCCGTCCGTCACGCTGTCAGATCTCGGCGCTGGGAAGTCGTAGAGAGACGATCTTGGGCTCTACGGATAGATCTCGACTCACTGGTAATGTGCCTCCAGAAATCGACATTCAAAAGTTTGAATTGCGCGCGCTACAGTAGCACGAAAGTCAAAACGCAAAACGGCTCTAACTCGCTCGTCTTACGTCGTAGAGCGGCGATCGACACGTCAGGTGAAAGCTCTCGACGCGCTCTTTCATGCGGCTGCAAAAGTTTTGTCAATTACGCAAACACGCACCGCCGAAAACGCCATTCTCGACATTTTTACGCTAAAATCGTTCTAACTCGCTCAACTTGCGTCGTAGAGAGACAATCTCAAGGTCAGTGGATAGCTCTCGACTCGCTGATCATTTGTTCTCCCATTGGTCGAAACTAAAAAATTTGAATTTCGCGAGTTACAGTAACTCGAAGGTTTAAAACGCAAAACGGCTCTAACTCGTCTGTCTTGCGTCGTAGAGAGGTGATCTTGAGCACCTTGGATAGCTCTGGACTCATTGATCATTTGTTCTTCCGTTGGTCAAAACTCAAAGTTTGAATTTCGCGAGTTACAGTAACCCAAAGGTCCGAAAACGCAAAACGGCTCTAACTCCCTCGTCTTACGTCGTAGAGCGGCGATCGACACGTCAGGTGAAAGCTCTCGACGTGTTCTTTCATGCGGCAGCAACAATTTTAACGTTGCGCAAACACGCACCACGGGAAACGCCATTCTCGAGATTCGAACACTAAAATTGCTCTAACTCGCTTGATTTGCGTCGTTGAGAGACGATCTCGAGCTCAGTGGATAGTTCACGACTCACGGATTATTTGCAAAACTTGCTCTGTCATGTTTGGCAAAACTTTGACAAGTTTTTGTCACTTTTTTAAAAGCGTTGCTCAAAAGAGGGATTTTCTTGCTCTAAAAACCAAATCCCGGGCGATATCAATATTGCTAAGCAATACCCTCTTGCGAAGGGGGAGCTCGTGAAGCGGAGCAATACGGGCGATGAGCTCTCGCACTCTCTGCAGAAAGAACGAAACTCTATGCAATGTCAGTCAGAATACAAACTCAACTTTTTAATACCGGAGCTTGTTATTGTCAAACTCACACTCGGGAGCTTGAGCGCTATACCGTGGGAAATACCTAATCTCGATGAGTTTGAAAGCGGTTTCTGATTTTCGACGCGAAACGTGAGGTTACTGTAGCGCGCAGGATTTAAATTCTTGAGACTCGTCGTTGTTAGTTTCGTCCACAAAAAGTGTGGAGTATATAGCGATTGTGCGCGAAACGCAGAAACTTTGCCCGTCTAGCGTTCGCGCGTGAAGCGGCCGATTTCCAAACGGTCTTTTGCGTTGGGTAGGCCTAGTAAGTGGGCAGGGTGGACACCAAACGGGGTCACGCTGCGGGACCCCTTTGGCGGGAAATTCGAAAATTTAAATTTTCAAAGTACTGGAAAATGGGTTACACAGGGTAGAACTCGAAAAAGTTGCATATAATGGTATATACTATCTTTTGATATGTTGTAGCCCTCGATAGTGCCGAACACGCAAAAAAAGAATTGGATCGCTGCGGGACCCATTTTGGCGCCAAATTTGAAAAATTCGCGAATTTTGGCCCCGGGTCGACTTTGACGGGCTGCTGTGCGAGCTAGGTAGCAGCTAGAGCGGCGAGACCACCCTTGGTGCTCCTTCCCAGATGTCCTCTATCGAATGAGCCATGAACGGAGAAAATCGGGCGAAACACAAAAAACTTTCTTACACTGCGACTTTTTCGATTCCGGGGTCGAAAATTGCGATTTTCGCGTTTCGGCACCTAGAGCGCTCGAATGCGTCGCCGAATCGTTCCAAAGGTGGTTTCAAACGATTCTGCGCTTAAATCTGGCCCAGAAAAGTATTTTGGAAAAATTGTCGAAGCTACAGTATCCCTCACGCGTCCGTTTGAATTGTGGGTGTCAAGTCAACTTTTGCAATATTATACTCGATTTCGGGGTTTTCGGGGGCGCTGATTACGAATTTGCCATTTGTTTAGCGCTTAGATGATGTTTGAACATACCTACGACGAATTTGTAGGCTACTGTAGCCTAAGTGCAGAATTTCAGTTCCCGGAGTCCATAGCAAACTAGGGGTGTTGTATGTCGAATCTGGGGTATTTTGGGATGTAGATCACGAATTCAGCACTGCTTTTGCGATTGGGGGTGCCAGGAGGCCACAACAGCAGAGGAGTCACCGTGCGTAGGAGTTCACATTTGTGGAGTATACTGCGTCCCCCGGACGACTTGCCTGGTTGTTGTCGGATTCGTGATCAAGAGCTCGAGCGCTTCATTTTGATATGCGATTTGACTAGGTTCGGTCAACTTCTGTCTTAAAATGGACCCCACTTTGGGATACTGTAGCGCGCGAGTTTGAAAACATTTTATGGTTTTGACCACTAAGGTCACGAGAGGAATCCGCAGGCTACTCGACGATATCTCAAACTCCATCCTACGACGTCAGACGAGCGAGTTATAAAGCCCGCGACTATGCCAAAATCACCACTTTCTGACGCGCTTTGGTTACTGTAGCGCTCTGTTCAAACTTTTGAAACTTTTAGTCGTCGTAATCTTGTTCAGCTCGGGCGCTTCATATTGATATGCGATTTGACTAGGTTCGGTTAACTTTTGTCTTAAAATGGACCCTACTTTGGGATACTGTAGCGCGCGATTTTGAAGACTTATTCTGGTTTCGACTACTCAGGTGGCTAGAGGAGTCCGCAGGCTACTCGACGATGTCTCAAACTCCCCTCTACGACGTCAGACGAGCAAGACATTAGACCCGAAGCGAGAGTGAACGTACGCACGCTCGCACACACGCACGCCGAGCATAGCGTGCAGCGTGAGTCACCGGCTTCTCTTTCGACCCTGAAAGCGGCGGGCTGAAACTGGGCCATTTTATCGACGGTGTGGGCACTTCTGTTTACAATTCGTTACATGGAACCGACCGCTGCGTGTAACGTTACCGTCTCAGACGTTAGTTTGGTCGCACTGAGAAGACGGAACCTCGGCGGGTGTCGCTTAACCAGGTGGCATTTGGTAAGGAACTTAAAAGGTGTGAGCGTTCGTGCATCTCAGACACCGTACAAGTACAGCACAAAAGCATTTCTTCCTCCAGAGGCCGAAGCAGCGATACACTCATCCAACGGCTCACATGCCTGTAGTTTGCATATCATTATCCGACGGTCCGCGTTTTGTGAATTATGGATAACCCAACCAACGTCAATGAAACATATACGGCAAAGTTCTGGAAGCTGCAAGTCCTACCAACCAGAGTTTGTCTCCATAGTTCATATTGGTCAGCTCTGAGTCTGAATTCCAATACACCGCTTCAGTCCAGTCCGCTCAACTCCAGTCTGAGTTGAGCTGCAGCAAAGTCATCTCGGCTAGAAGAAAGGCCATCTACATCCATACAATGGCCAATAGCACTTCGCGTCTAGAGCAGGAGTGAGTGGACCTAACCACTTATCTTCCGATGTATACCGTATACTCTCCAATAGCCCCCCCCCCCCCCCTCCCGTGGGCTTCCGACCTTCATCGGCATGTCATGGACTCATGGGGCGATGTGAAGAGGGGTGTGTGTGTGTGTGTGGGGGGGGGGGTTGGGTTTGGGAGGCCAAGATGTGCGAGATAATTAGGGGACGCTCGCAGTACATAGTACACCACTGCCTCGATTGGACCCATTACATTTTAAAAATGAGAGACTATGTCTAAGAGGGCGTGTGTGCCGAGTCTTTCGAATTTCTATGTGTGCAGTTCGCTAGTTCGTTTCTGTGGTATATTCTGTGGATAGATAGTGTAGCGTGTATTTGGGGAGGGAAAAAATTTCGAAAGACGCGAATACTCAGCACGGGACGAATTCAATCCCTAAAGATGTGGTTATTGACAATGGTGCCTACTTTACATTCAGCCCTGTTGTGTGCTTTATGTCTCTGAAGGATGCCAGCGTGAATGGCAGCTCTATCGCTGTCGAGCTTGTCTCCAAATGGGAGGCCTATCGACGATACCAGGGAATGGCCTACACTAGCCATGGGTTGGAGAAGGTTCGCGTATGGTGCCTAGAATTCATCTTGTACATATTTCCTCCTTTGGGCTTTGTAATTATCGGTTTAATTGGTTCGAGTCTGACGGCCCTGGCCTATTTCGACACACGAAAGAAGACATTTAACAACCACTTACTCTTCTACGACTTTTGCTGCGACGTGGCCTCAGGCATTACCTATATTCCCGTGCTAGTAGTGAAGGTCTGTCCTTTGATGTATGCCGCCAGCTAATGCATTATGGTGCGAAAACGGCTCCATCAATCCCGTTCGCCGCATACCGTAATCCAGTGGCGGATCCAGGATTTTGGAATGGGGGGGGCGAAATTTTTGAGGCCACAGGGGGGACCAAGATGCTATATGCCGATTTTGGTCTATGATGGTACAAAAATGCTTTAAAATAGCGCCGCAGGCAAAGAATTGGGCCGATTTTGGCCTATTTTGGTACAAAAGTGCTGTAAAATAGCGCCGCAGGCAAAAATTTTGGCCAATTTTGGTACAATAGTGCTATAAAATAGCGCCGCAGGCAAAAATTTTGGCCGATTTTGGCCTATTTTGGTGGAAAAGTGCTATAAAATAGCGCCGAAGGCGAAAATTTTTTGCTCTGGAGGTGCTGCCGCGCAATTTTTTTTTCTCGGGAGGAGGAATGGGGGGGGGGCGGTTGAGCCGATTGGGGGGGGGGCGGACGCACAACCGCCCCCCCCCTGGATCCGCTACTACCGTAATCCCTC
>JASAMZ010000958.1:0-17748 GCA_030248115.1 Linhomoeus sp. GSCO2_2 | reverse complement strand
GTGTGTCTGTCTGTCTGTCTGTGTCACAAAACTAGACATGACGGTTAGTGCCACCCAATGGAGTCGAATGCGCTGAGTAACGTGCCGTTGTCCGTTTCTGTTGCTAATTTCCCTATTTCGAGATATTTACAATTAAAATATAAAAATGTCGAAAATGACAATTTTATTTGCAAGTCGTATCTGCAAAGTTTTTGCTGAAATGGAAAGGGCATACTACGCGATAAATTTGTGACATAGTTTCGGATTTGGGAATTTACGAAATTAGGGATATTTTTAAGGTTTTGTCAAAATTCCCAAATTTCGACAATTTCAAACGGCTTAAATTTCAAAACTTCTTTGTACGGGTGTATCGAGCAAATCGAGCATAGTCTGCCAAGTATTTAACAAATAGTTTCAGCGAATATAATTAACGAAATTAGGGATATTTTCAAAGGTTTTGTCAAAATTCCCAAATTTCGACAATTTCAAACAGCTTAAATTTCAAAATTTCTTTTCACGGATGTGTCGAGCATAGTCTGCCAAGTATCTATCAAATGGTTTCAGATTTTATAATTAACGAAATTATGGATATTTTCAAGGGTTTTGTCAAAATTCCCAAATTTCGACAAGTTCAAGCGGCTTAAGAGTCCCGATCTGAGAGAATCATACAATTCTGAAGGTTGCTCCCCAACTTTTTCAGGTCAATGTCACGGATTTCGTTGAAATTTTAACAAAAGATGTCTATTGGTCCAAAAACACAATTTCCAAATGTTTTTCTGCAAAATACGCATCGACGCAAATTTTATAGGCAAATGCAGTTTTTGATCTTTGGAGCTTTGTGCCCAGAAAAGACTGTTTCGTCAACAAGCTCCGGTATTAAAAACTTGAGTTTGCATTCTGACCGACTTTGCAAAGAGTTGCGTTCTTTCTGCAGAGAGTGCGAGAGTTCATCGCCCGCATGCTCCGCTTCATGAGCCCCCGCTTCGCAAGAGGGTATTGCATAGCAATATTGATTTCGCCCGCGATTTGGCTTTTAGAGCAAGAGCATCCCTCTTTCAAGCAACGCTTTTAAAAAGTGACAAAAACTTCTAAAAGTTTTGGCAAACGATTGACAGAGCACAAAAGAGCGCACTATGAGCAATCAAACGGTGTCGCACTTCTGCATGTAGCAAAGAGCGATCTTTGTGTTGAAATCTCGGGAATGGCATTTTCTGCGGTGCGTGTTTGCGTAATTGTAAAAACTTTTGCAGCCGCATGAAAGAGCACGCCTAGAGCTTTCACCTGACGCGTCGATTGCCGATCTACGACGCAAGACGAGCGAGTTAGAGCCGTTTTCTGCTTTTGCACCACTTTCGAGTTACGGTAACTCGCGAAATTCAAACTTTTGAGTTTCGACCAATGGGAGAACAAATGATCAATGAGTCGAGGGCTATTCAATAAGCTCAAGATCGTCTCTCTACGACGCAAGTTGAGCGAGTTAGAGCCAGCTTAGCGTCAAAATCCCGAGAATGGCGTTTTCCGCGGTGCGTGTTTGCGCAATTGAGCAAACTTTTGTAGCCGCATGAAAGAACACGTCGAGAGCTTTCACCTGGCGTGTCGATTGCCACTCTACGACGTAAGACGAGCGAGTTAGAGCCATTTTCTGCTTTTGCACCTTCGAGTTACTGCAACTCGCGAAATTCAAACTTTTGAGTTTCGACCAATGGGAGAACAAATTATCAGTGAGTCGGGAGCTATCCAAGAAGCTCGAGATCGTTTCTCTAGGATGCAAGTCGAGCGCGTTAGAGCGATTTTAGCGTCAAAATGCCGAGAATGGCGTTTTCCGCGGTGCGTGTTTGCGTAATTGAAATAACTTTTACAGACGCATGAAAGAACACGTCGAGAGCTTTCATCTGACGTGTCGATTGCCGCTCTACGACGTAACACGAGCGAGTTAGAGCCGTTTTGCGTTTTGACCTTCGGGTTACTGTAGCGCGCGCAATTCAAACTTTTGAATTTCGAAACCTCTTAGCTGAATGATCAGTGAGTCGAGACCTATCCGTAGAGCCCAAGATCTCCGCTCTACGACTTTCCAACGCCGAGATCTGAGAGCGTTACGGACGGACGGACGTACGTACGTACGTACGTACGCACGCACGCCGAGCTCTCGTAGGGTGTCGCCCGCCTGAGGGCGGGCGAAAAAATCTAAATCCTACCTATCTGGGGTAGAATTTTATGTAGAACATCGTGGTACCAACGAAAATTTTATACGATGCTTGTTTCACACTGAAATTGTTGGCTTTTTGTTACGCACGCGCAAATTTTTATGGTTTTGTGGCTCTAGCTCGAAAACGACCCTGCTGAGCAAACCTGATTTTTCCATAATAATGTACCCTTAGTGACAGCGCATAGCGCCCAACAAAAATATTTTAGAAAAAAGTCTCGGGATTGTAGAGAAATAGGCCACCAAAGTGCCATTTTGGACAATTTTTAAAATTTGATGCTCAATTGCTCGAGAATTACGCATCGGACAGCGGTGCGGTTAGCACCATTCGACTCAGCGCTAAAAACTACATCATGTGTGTTAGTTTGAGGTTGTTTGACGGACGATGATTTTTTTCGTAATTTTGGGGGTAAAATGGGTCAAAATATAATAATTCACCAAACAACCTCAAACTAACGCACATGATGTAGTTTTTAGCGCTGAGTCGAATGGCGCTAACCGCACCGCTGTCCGAGGCGTAATTCTCGAGCAATTGAGCATCAAATTTTAAAAATTGTCCAAAATGGCACTTTGGTGGCCTATTTCTCTACAATCCCGAGACTTTTTCTAAAAATTTTTTGTTGGGCGCTATGCGCTGTCACTAAGGGTACATTATTACGGAAAAATCAGGTTTGCTCAGCAGGGTCGTCTTCGAGCTAGAGCCACAAAACCATAAAAATTTGCGAGTGCGTAACAAAAAACCAACAATTTCAGTGTGAAACAAGCATCGTATACCAGTTTCGTTGGTACCACGATATTCTACATAAAATTCTACCCCAGATAGGCAGGATTTAAATTTTTGACGAAACAGTCTTTTCTGGGCACAAAGCTCCAAAAATCAAAAACTGCATTAGTCTGTAAAATTTGCGTCGATGCGTATTTTGCAGAAAAAATTTGGAAATTGTGTTTTTGGACCAATTGACATCCTTTGTTAAAATTTCAACGGAATCCGTGACATTGACCTGAAAAAAGTTGGGGACCTGTTTGGTTTTCTCAGATCTCTACTCTTAAATTTCAAAACTTCTTTGCACGGATGTATCGAGCATAGTCTACCAAGTATTTATCAAATAGTTTTAGATTTCATAATTAACGAAATTAGGGTTATTTTTAATGGTTTTGTCAAAATTCCCAAATTTCGACAAATTCAAACAGCTTAAATTTCAAAGCTTCTTCGCACGGATGTATCGAGCATAGTCAGCCAATTATTTAGCAAATAGTTCTATATTTTATAATTAATGAATTTAGGGATATTTTCAAGGTTTTTCTCAAAATTGCCAACTTTCGACAATTTCAAACAACTTAAAAGTCAAATTATCTTTGCGTGGATGTATCGGGCATAGTATTTATAGTCAAGTATTTATGAAGCAGTTTCAGATTTTAGAATTAACGAAATTAGGAATATTTTCAAGGTTTTTTCAAATATGGCAGATTTCGGCAATTTCAAATAGCTAAAACTTAGTAATATTTATCCATGGATGTGTCTGGCAACGCAAGTTTTTGCCACCTATTCAATCGAAAACGAAACGCGGCAATTCTGTTCATTGTGCGATTCTGCAATCTGCAGCAACGGTACCGTAACCGTCCGCATTTGTGACCCAAAAGAAAAAGGCGTCGTCCCATTTAGACCCTCTTCATTCCAAAGTGAACCTGCGGCGAACATTCCTGATCCATTTATGGATCAGTACCCACCACACCAATGCACCATAATATAGGCATCGAATGCCCAACAACGGCGCAAACTTTCTTTGGAAACTCGAGGTAACTGCGGCGATACTCCCCAAAGAAATGCTCAAGTTTCTATTCTGACACAATATTGAATACTCCTCAAATGCACGACACACTATACAATGCCAATCAACCATCATCGGGTACCCAGTTTTTACTCTAAGCTTGTTCCCTGAAAAAGGTGTGGTTTCCATACAACAAAAGTTTAGAAGGTCGAGGGGTGGTGAGGGGGGAAGGAGGGGCTGACCTCAACGCGGGAGGTCAGCAGAAATACTGGAACTTCTGAGTTGAATCATCAGAGGTAGAAAGGCATCAGAGAGCACCTAAATGTGCCAGAGACTGGATCTGTGAGCATGCACATGAACATGCATAAGATAAACCGCCAAAATTGTACCTAATGTGTACAGTTACAGATGCTGATAGGCGGATTAGGGAAGAATCGAATCATTGCGCTACACCATTGCCAAGTCCACCGTACAGACAGTATTTATTTCCAATTCAGATAGAATCAGTTTGCCAAACACCTGACAGACTCAGTGGCGACGTCGTCGCCTTTTATGGCGTCAAAAGAGCCACAAAGTCGGAATACTTACCGGCGTCGGCCCACCCACCCACCCGGGGTCTGCCCGTTGGGCCCTTCACCTATCTCCATCACGGAGTCAAAGACAAAACGATGCACAGCTTCTTTGTGGCTGTGAGAGAGGAGCCGGTGCAAGGAAAGAAGCTCAATAGAACGACGACGGTACTATTTCACTGCGCCTGGAGTTTCGTGAGTTGCCCCAATTTTACAGTATGCATATTCCAAGTTTAGAAACTCTATCAGTAGATTTCTGTAGTCTGAAGTCTGCGGGTAGGTAGCTGTTTTCAGGAGCAAAAAAACTGCACCAACGCGAGTTACTGGATGCCAATTGCGAAGGGCCTTATGTACGAGCCAGACGTCGCTGCAGCCTACAAGACTAATCTGCTTCACCTGTTCTTCGTTAGAGCCGGCGTAAAACAAGGTAGGGTATGTACAAATTCACGATTTCAAGTCTAAACTAGCGACAGAGCGCGCTGATTAACGATACTTGCGTCAGGCTATAATCCGAAGCTGTCGTTGCTACCGTTACGCTGAAGACGCGCCATAGAAACAAGCGTTCGATCTTGCGTGTGTAAGTATCGTCATGGATTACCGTACAGAAGCACAACCGCCGTAATCGGTGCGCGTGAAAGTCAAGTGACCGCCCGTCGCCTCCACCACCCCCCCCCCCCCCCCGCCCCACAGCACCCCCCTCTTAGCACATCCCTCCAAACGAATTGGCGCTTCCTTCTTGTTACCCTTCCTTCTTCTTGCGAAAAGCCCCAATTGTGGCGTTGCTCTCTGCAAAGTGCCTCTCTGTACTAAAGTCTGTTCCAAAATAAAGTGAACTGGAGGTTTTTTGCAGAAATCTTGCACCTAGTTAAAGGAATGTGACACTGCTTGGTGGCAGTCGATAGTGGTGCAGGAGTAGCGTTGGTGCGTGTTTATCTCGCGCCAATCACGCAACACGCACAGAAATTACGCTCCAAGGAAATAAATCGACTTTTCTGTATCACAAGCGATTTTGCAGTTTCTAAGCGCAAATTGTAAAGGGACATGTCCTTAGTAATCGTGCAAAGTTTGGCGGTCGTAGCTCAACGCACTAAAAAGTTACGGCAATTCTCCCGACCCCTACTTTTCAAAATCCTTAAGAAAATTTTGAAAGCGCCGGAAAAAAGTGGCACTTTTTAATATCTCACGAACGCCTTTCCCGATATTAGTAATTTTTGCACCACATATATAGGACACTTGTAGGTGCCTGTGTGCTCATCGGGAGCTCAGTCGCTTATCGTGTGATAAAGAGACAGAACGCCAAATCTGATGGTGCGAAAAACGGAACGACTGAGCTAGCGAACTAGTGAAAAATAAGTTAATGAATAAACAAATGGGGAATAGCAGGTGTTAAAAGGGACATGTTGGCCAGTCGAACGCAATTACAAGTGATACGTGACACTCCTTGAGTGTCAGATAGGCACTCCGCGTGATTGTTTTAGCAGACGGGGGCACAGAAACTCCAACAAGTGTTGCATTCCCGTTAGATTTGTTTGTTCCCAATTTTTTCGCCGCCCCCCAGGGCGGCGAGTATATATACGGACGCTAATGTCCGTTTGTGTGTCTGTCTGTCTGTGGGTCCGGAACAACTAGACAAGACGGTTAGTGCCACCCGATGGAGTCGAATGCGCTGAGTAACGCGCCGTTGTCCGTTTCTGTTGCTAATTTCCCTATTTCGAGATATTTACAATTAAAATATGAAAATGTCAAAAATGACACTTTTATTTACAAGTCGTATCGGCAGAGTTTTTGCTGAAATGGAAAGGGCGTAAGACGCGATGAATTTGTGACATAGTTTTGGATTTTGGAATTCACCAAATTTGGGATATTTTCAAGGTTTTTGTCAAAATTCCCAAATTTCGACAATTTCAAACGGCTTAAATTTCAAAACTTCTTTTCACGGATGCGTCGAGCGTAGTCTGCCAAGTATTTATAAAATAGTTTCAGGTTTTATAATTAACGAAATTAGGTATATTTTCAAGGGTTTTGTCAAAATTCCCAAATTTAGACAAATTCAAACAGCTTAAATTTCAAAACTTCTTTGCACGGATGTGTCGAGCGTAGTCTGCCAAGTATTTATAAAATAGTTTCAGGTTTTATAATTAACGAAATTAGGTATATTTTCAAGGGTTTTGTAAAAATTCCCAAATTTAGACAATTTCAAACGGCTTAAATTTCAAAATTTCTTTTTGCGGATGTGTCGAGCGTAGTCTGCCAAGTATTTATCAAATAGTTTCAGATTTTATAATTAACGAAATTAGGGATATTTTCAAGGGTTTTGTCAAAATTGCCAAATTTCAACAAATTCAAACAGCTTAAATTTCAAAACTTCTTTGCACGGATGTATCGAGCATAGTCTGCCAAGTAGTTAACAAGTAGTTTCAGCGAATATAATTAACGAAATTAGGGATATTTTTAAGGTTTTTGTCAAAATTCCCAAATTTCGACAATTTCAAACAGCTTAAATTTCAAAATTTCTTTTCGCGGATGTGTCGAGCATAGTCTGCCAAGTATTTAGCAACTCGTTAAAGTTTTATAATTAGCGAATTTTTGGATATTTTCAAGGTTTTTGTCAATATTCCCAAATTATGACAAATTCAAACAGCTTAAATTTCATAACTTCTTTGCACGGATGTATCAAGCATAGTCTACCAAGTATTTAACAAATAGTTTCTGATGTTATAATTAACGAAATTTGGGATATTTTTGTTAAGATCCTTAAATTTCGACAATTCCAAATAGCTTAAATTTAAAAATGTCTTTGCATAGTTGTGTCGGGCGTAGTCTGCCAAGTATTTAGCAAATAGTTCTAGATTTTATAATTAAAGAATTTAGGTATATTTTTTAGGTTTTTGTCAGAATTTCTAAATTTCGACAATTTCAAGCAGCTTATTAGACTTCAACATACTTTGTGTGGAAGCATCGGGCACTAAGCCCAAAAGAATAGGGCGTCGTCCCATTTATACCCTTTTCAATAGGGCGTCGTCCCATTATACCCATTTCAATAGGGCGTTGTCTATTGAACACTTTTATTGACTGTGTGCCTGCGGCTAATTTTTTTATTCATTTATGGATCAGTTGCCACAATTATAAGCGCAAAGTGTGCCTGCGGCAATCTTCTGATCCATATGTGGATCAGGTACCACGAACAATTCCAAGACCAATTGCGGCGATACCCCACCAAATTGTCGACTAAATGTCTAGCGGCACTTCACTATCCAGTGCACATTATCGCGCACACGCTCTCAAGTTTACACTGATGCCAACGTGGTGCCACAGTTTTTAGACAAAGCTTGTTTCGCCGCCCCCCAGGGCGGCGAGTATATATACGGACGCTATTGTCCGTTTGTGTGTGTGTGTGTCTGTGGGTCCGGAACAACTAGACATGACGGTTAGTGCCATCCGATGGAGTCGAATGCGCTGAGTAACGTGCCGTTGTCCGTTTCTGTTGCTAATTTCGCTATTTCGAGATATTTACAATTAAAATATGAAAATGTCAAAAATGACACTTTTATTTACAAGTCGTATCGAGAAAGTTTTTGCTGAAATGGAAAGGGCATAAGACGCGATGAATTTGTGACATAGTTTCGGATTTTAGAATTCACGAAATTATGGATATTTTCAAGGGTTTTGTCAAAATTCCCAAATTTCGACAATTTCAAACAGCATATATTTCAAAATTTCTTTGCACGGATGTGTCGAGCATAGTCTGCCAAGTATTTAGCAATTAGTTTCAGCGAATATAATTAACGAAATTTAGGATATTTTTAAGGATTTTGCTAAAATCCCCAAATTTCGACAATTTCAGACAGCTTAGATTTCAAAATTTCTTTTTACGGATGTGTCGAGCATCGTCTGCCAAGTATTTATCAAATAGTTTCAGATTTTATAATTAACGAAATTAGGGATATTTTCATGGGTATTGTCAAAATTCCCAAATTTCGACAATTTCAAACGGCTTAAATTTCAAAACTTCTTTGCGCGGATGTATCGAGCATAGTCTGCCAAGTATTTATCAAATAGTTTCACATTTTATAATTAACGAAATTAGGGATATTTTCAAGGGTTTTGTCAAAATTCCCAAATCTCGACAAATCCAAACAGCTTAAATTTCAAAATTTCTCCTGCACGGATGTATCGAGCATAGCCAGCCAAGCATTTAGCAAATAGTTTCAGCAAATATGATTAACGTAATTAGGGATATTTTCAAGGGTTTTGTCAAAATTCCCAATTTACGACAATTTCAAACAGCTTAAATTTCACAATGTCTTTGCGTTGATGCATTGGGCATAGTCTGTCAAGTATTTAGTAAATAGTTTCTGATTTTTTAATTAACGAAATTTGAGATATTTTTGTTAAAATCCTCAAATTTCGACAATTTCAAACAGCTTAAATTCCAAATTGTCTTTGCATGGTTCTGTCGGTCATTGTCTGCCAAGTGTTTAGCAAATAATTCTAGATTTTTTAATTAGAGAATTTAGATATATTTTCAAGGTTTTTGTCAGAATTTCAATTTCGACAATTTCAAGCAGCTTAACTTCAACACATCTTTGTGTGGATGCGTCGGTCCCTGAGCCCAAAAGAATAGGGCGTCGTCCCATTTATACCCTTTTCAATAGGGCGTCGTCCCATTTATACACTTTTCAATAGGGCGTCGTCTCATTTAGACGCTTTTATTGCACTGTGTGCCTGCGGCGAATTTCTCTGATCCATTTATGGATCAGTTGCCACAATTATAAGCGCAAAGTGTGCCTGCGGCGATTCTTCTGATCCATATGTGGATCAGGTACCACGAACAAATCCAAGACCAATTGCGGCGATACCCCACCAGATTGTCGACTAAATGTCTAGCGGCACTTCACTATCCAGTGCACATTATAGCGCACACGCTCTCAAGTTTACAATGATGCCAACGTGGTGCCACAGTTTTTTCGCCGCGCCTCAGCGCGGCGATGTGTATATATACAGATGACGATGTGTAGTCCGCGAACTTTTTTGTCCTGCCGAAGTAAAACACGTGACAGATGGCGTCAGGTAGAGTCGATGTCGCCGATTACGGATCCGATGAGATTTGCTGTTGCTAATTTCAAAATGAGTGTGGGTGTAACGTTTGAAGTTTGAAATTTTTCGACAAATTATCTCTATTTGCAATGTTACGGTGCTTACGGGGCATATCACGTGCTAAAGCACCGTAGTCTGCTGAATAGACGCCAACTGAGAGTATAAGAGCGCCGTTTTGAGAAACGCTGTGATGCGACAGCATGGCGTAGGCGGGAAAGCCGCCGGATCGCGCGCAAAAACGTGCGAGCCGACCGAGGTTCGATCCTCGGCGAGCCTTTTGCTTTTTTGCTGCGCTTTATTCTGGTTTTGTCATTTACGTTTTGACGCCGAATAGCCAAACCACCATCGGCGTAGCGCCTTCTGGTTTCTCCACGTCAGCAAAATTGTTTACATATAGGGTAACCTTAAATCTCTGTGTTCAATGCTACCGGTAGCGAGTTTCGTTGAAGACTATACCTACGCTCGCACCACCACCCCGTCGATTGGCATCTTGTCACACGATGGCGTCGATAACACCCAGCGAAGTGTTGGCGTCCGTTTGCGTTGCTGAGTCATCGTCGTAGTCGCGACCAGTTGCTCCAAAAGTGGGCCAAGTTGTTTACCGAGCCTCAAAGCTCTGATAGTTGTGTTCAGACGCTAGCAAGTTTTCATCTTTGGCAAGTTTTTTTGTTGGATGTGAGGATTTCACACAGCTAGAAAGTTTAGATCAACGGCGTCGTATCATGCCGATAACATATAGCGAACGCGGCGATATCACTGATCACTTAGATCAGCTGTACAGACAACCGTATCGTGGTAATAGCTGCACTTGGTTTATAGCAGACTTTTCTCAAGCTAATTTCTCCAGATGCGGCTAATGATGTGTATTAAGTTCACTATACTGTTCACCAAGATGTGACAGACACAATGTATAGGTTGAACTTTTTACACACACAGCTTGTTAGACAAAGCTTGTTATACTCCACAAAAAAGTGTGGAGTATATAGCGTTTGTGCGCGAAACGCAGAAACTTTGAGTCAACAGCGTTCACGCGTGCAGCCGCCGATTTCCAAACGGTCTTTTGCGTTGGGTAGGCCTAGTAGGTGGGCAACCTGCACGACATATGGGGTCACGCTCCGGGACCCCGTTGGCGGGAAATTCAAAAATTTAAATTTTCAAAGTACTGAGAAAGGCATAGTACAAGGTAGAACTCGAAAAAGTTGCATATAATGGTATATACTATCTTTTGATATGTTGTAGTACTCGATAGGGCCGAGGGTGGAAGAAATGAATTGGATCGCTGCGGGACCCATTTTGGCGCCAAATTTGAAAATTTCGCGATTTTCGGCCCTGGGTCGACTTTGACGGGCTGCTGTGCGAGCTAGGTAGCAGCTAGAGCCGCGAGACCGCTTTTGGTGCTCCTTCCCAGATGTCCTCTATCGAACGAGCCATGAATGGAGAAAATCGGTTGAGACGCAAAAAAGTTATCTTGGTGGAACTTTTTTGACTCCGGGGTCAAAAATTGCGTTTTTCGCGTTTCAGCGTCTGTGGCGCTCGAATGCGTCGCCGAATCATTCCAAACGTGGTTTCAAACGATTCTACGCTTAAATCTGGTCTAGAAAAGTGTTTTGGAAAAATTTTCGAAGCTACAGTATCCCTGCCGCGTCCGTTTGAATTGTGGGTGTCGGGTCGACTTTTACGATATTATACTCGATTTCGGGGTTTTCGGGGACGCTGATTACGTATTTGGCATCCGTTCAGTGTTTAGATGATGTTTGAACGTACCTATGACGAAATCGCACGCTACCGTACCCCAAGTGCTGAATTTCAGTTCCCGGAGTCCATAGGAAGCTAGGCGTGTTGTATGTCGAATCTGGGGTATTTTGGGATGTAGATCACGAATTCAGCATTGCTTTTGGGATTGGGAGTACCAGGAGGCCACAACAGCATAGGAGTCACCGTGCGTAGGAGTTCAAATTTGTGGAGTATACTGCGTCCCCCGGACGACTTGCCTGGTTCAGTGTAGAACTAGGGTCTATAGCCCGGGGTGAGCCTAAGCAGATGCCATACACTTAGAGGCCGATGTGGCACAAGTGAAGCGTCGGAGCAGGCTTGACGACGATGAGCGCGGGCTGTACTGACCGCTGATGTCTATAGCCACTCACAATGTAGAATGCCAGCGGCGCCCCAACTGTACAGGCGCGCCTTATCTACGCTACACAGCAGGGGCACCCCCGCTGGGGTGGACGGCGTCGGTGGACGGCGTTGGTGCTACAGTACGATGCTCCTATAACTCGGTTCGATTGCGCGTGCGTAGACGCTTTTCTCAGCGCGTCTTATATGGACGACGTACTGTAGGCGCAGCAGAATCAATGGCGGACGGTATTTTCGGAATTTCGCGAAATTTTACAGAGTGTGAGTATTCGGCCAAAATCAGCCTAAATGCACCGCAAATCGCCAAACAAACGACGGATTCGCGTTCTGCGGCGTCAGTAAACCCAGACACAACTGTCAACGCAATTTTGAAATTTCGACCCCGGGACCCAATTTTTGGCCGGCCGGGTGCCGAAAGCAGGGTAATGGCGTTCAAAATCGCAAAACAAACACCGGATTCGTGTTCAGCGTCGTCGGAAACCCCCGAAACAAGTGAAAACAAAATTTCGAAAATTTGACCGCGGGATTCAAAAATTCGGCGCGGCCGGGATACGGTCCCTCAAAATGGTCAAAACACTTCGTCTAGACCAACTTTCAACGCGGAACACGATGCAACGGTCAATTTACCGCTAAAGGCACGCCTTCCAGCACAAAAATCCACTCAAAGTCGAAAATCCGAATTTTCCGCTCGGGACCCGGGACTTTTGGCACCGCAGATCTCCCGAACGACAAGACCGATCTCGGCGGTTTTGGTGTCGAATGAAAGGCAATATAAGTGTCCAGGTCAGAAATTAAATTGGCGAGGATCCACCGTCGCAAACTCGAGTTACGATTTTTAAAGGTCGGAAAAAAATTTAAAATTTTGAATTTCCTACCGTACTCCCGCGTCGGACCACCTAGGGTGCCCGTTCCAGCGATGCCGCCTAGAGGACCCAAAGGGCTACAACATATCCAAAAATCACCAAATTCGGCCCACTTTTGCGAAAGTTGTGGGGTATTTTTTTTTTTTACTTAGCAAAAATTCGAATTTTTGAATTTTCGCAAAATTCTTCCACAGCCGAAATTTTTTCACCCCCCGAGCACGCTGCGCGTCGTCATAAGCTATCTTTTAAAAAAAAATGTGGCTCCCTAGGTGCTTCGTAGCGAGCGCTAGCTCTGGTTATGTTAACTGCAGGCTTTACCGCTTTTATAGCACTCCTTCGCTTTTCAAGCGGCGGAGTGCCAACAAGCTGTTTTAAAAAAGTTGAGTTGTTTTATTAATACAGAGTGGTTTGTGAGTGTTTTAAAGTGGAAGAGTAAAAGAGTGGATACTTTTGTAAAGTATTTCAAAGCCTTTCCGATATGACGCGCGCCCGCCCGGAGTTCACTATTCATGCGCTACTTCTGACACGCTCCTTTCTGAGAGGTTCTTGCAGGGCAACATTGGGATCGCCCGGGATTATTTTTTTTTGAGCAAGACACACGCATTTTTGAGCGGTTGTTGCTGGGCAACATTGGGATCGCCCGGGATTAATTATTTTTGCAGACAAAGTTGTTCGTAAGACAAGGGTTTAAAAAAACAAAAGTATTTCTTTAGGAATGACCGTTCAACAACTGCCTCAACGTAAGCTTTCAAACGGTCGAACGAATGCCGCTCGACAACGTAAGACGAGCGAGTTAGGGCTCATTTGCTGCTTGAACTTTTGGGTTACTGTAGTTCGCGATATTCAAACTTTTGAGTTTCGACCAATAGAAGAGCAAATGATCAGTGAGTCAAGAGCTATGCAGCAACTCAAGATCGTCTCTCTACGACGCACGCTGAGCGAGTTAGAGCGATTCCTATGCTAAAAACGCAAGAATGTCGCTTTTCGTGGTGCGTGTTTGCGTAATTAACAAAATTTTTAACGCCAAGCGGAAGAGCACGTCGAGACCTTTTAGTTGACCTATCGCACGCCGCTCTACGACGTAAGACGAGCGTGTTAGAGCCGTTTTGCGTTTTGGACCTTCGGGTTACTGTAGCGCGCGCAATTCAAACTTTTGAATTTCGACTTCTCTTAACGGAATTATCAGTGTGCCGAAACCTATTCAGCGAACTAAAGATCGTCTCTCTATGACGAAAGACGAGCGAGTTAGATAAGTCTTGCGTTTTAAACCTTTGGGTTACTGTAGCTCCCGAAATTCAAACTTTTGAGTTTCGACCAATAGAAGAACAAATGATCAGTGAGTCGAGAGCTATCCAACCAACCCAAGATCGTCTCCGTACGACGCACGCTGAGCGAGTTAGAGCGATTTCTGCGTTAAAAAACGCAAGAATGTCGCTTTTCGTGTTGCGTGTTTACGTAATTAAGAAAAGTTTTATGCCGCACGAAAGAGCACGTCGAGACCTTTTAGTTGACCTATCGCGCGCCGCTCTACGACGTAAGACGAGCGAGTTACAGCCGTTTTCCGTTTTGACCTTCGGGTTACTGTAGCGCGCGCAATTCAAACTTTTGAATTTCGAAGTCTCTTAGCGACATTACCAGTGAGTCGAGAGCTTTCCGTAGAGCCCAAGATCTCCTTCCTACGACTTTCCAACGCCGAGATCTGAGAGCGTTACGAACGGACGAACGGACGGACGCACGAACGCACGATAAGCTCTCGTAGGGGTTCGCCCGGCTGAGGCCGGGCGAAAAAATGAAAATGATGTACCACGTATGTCGCGAGTAACAGTGGTTGGAAGCGCAGCTTGAATTTGCCAAGTGTTGCATGACTGGCGGAGTAGCGTTGTGTTGATAATAACTTGCGCGCTGCACAACCGATTGAAATGAAACTTGGCAACAGTGTAAAGCAGGCCAGTGTCTATGCAGCGCACCTACCAAGCCGCATCCCTAATCTTCCATGACGGCCAGTTCGCGGCCAGTCCACTTTTTCGCGCCGTCGCACTTTGACAGCCCTTATCTCTACCTCCCGATAAGCGGCTGAGCTCCCGATGAGCACACAGGTACCTATAAGTGTCCTACATATGTGGGGCAAAAATTATTAAGATCGGGCAAGGCGTTCGTGAGATATTCAAAAGTGCCACTTTTTTCCGTCGCTTTTGAAATTTCCTTAAGGATTTGGAAAAGTAGGGGTCGGAAGAATTGCTGTAACTTTTTAGTGCGTTGAGCTACGACCGCCAAACTTTGCACGATTACTAAGGACATGTCCCTTTACAATTTGCGCTTAGAACGGGCAAAGTCGCTTGTGATACAAAAAAGTCGATTTTTTCCTTGGAGCGTAATTTCTGTGCGTGTTGCGTGATTGGCGCAAAATAAACACGCACCAACGCTACTCCTGCACCACTATCGACTGCCACCAAGCAATGTCACATTCCTTTTAAAACTAGGTACAAGATTCCTGCAAAAAACTTCCAGTTCACTTTATTTTGGAACAGACTTTAGGTATGTCCCGGATGGACTACAACGTGGACGAGCAGACTTGGGGTCCCGAACGGAATATGGGAGGCGATCTCACCTCCAGTCCCGCGGCCGTCGCTTATTACAAGGGGCGAATCGACGTTTTCGCCCTGGGAACCGATAAGAAACTGCGACGAGCGAAAATAGACGAGGAAGAGTGTCAGTACGATGTTGGGGCAGATGACAAGAAATCGTGACGTTAAAACAAAGTCGAAGATTTTGAGATGATTTGGCTGTGTGAAAAGTATTCCGTTCCGCCAGGTACGGTGAATTTCCAGTTGTGAAAACGCGCTGTTGGAATTTGGGACGGTAGTCACAGTTACCACGACGAAGTTTTCTGGCTTCAGACAGTTGTACCAGCAATATATTCTCACGCGCGTTTTACAGAGCGACACAAGGAATGATTCGCGCTCGTCTTGCATTGATACGGCCACCGATGACAATTTAAAATTCAAAGCCGTCGTGCACAACCGTCCAATCAGCGACGGGCGCTGAAATCCCCTGCTGTGCGTCTTCTGCTCTTGGACCAATCGGAAACCTCCAAAGGCGCCCCGCCGAGAGTTGGAAGTCTAGTGTATAGTCATCCCTCTCTTTTGCTGAATCATTTTGCTTGTTCAATTTTGAATTCGAATTTACTCCAAAGTCGAATAGCCACAAACTTCTGATCCAGATTGGGTCAGCCGTCCTGGGGACTCAGTATTACTCCACAGATTGGGCGAATCGGTCGGTACACCAACCAAGGTTCCTTCTCGGCGTGCCCTACAACAAGCTGTGTGTGTAAAAAGTTCAACCAATACTTTGTGTCAGTCAAATTTTGGTGATCAGTATAGTGAACTTCGTACGCATCGTTAGCCGCATCTGGAGAAATTAGCTTGAGAATGTCTGCTATTAACCAAGGGCAGCTATTACCACGATACGGTTGTCTGTACAGCTGATCTAAGTGATCAGTGATATCGCCGCGTTCGCTACATGTTATCGGCATGATACGACGCCGTTCATCCAAAGTTTCTAGCTGCGTAAAATCGTCAGATCCAACAAAAAAACTTGCCAAAGATGGAAACTTGCTAGCGTCTGAACACTACTATTAGAGCTTTGAGGCGCGGTAAACAACTTGGCCCACTTTTGGAGCAACCGGACGCGACTACGACGATGACTCAGGAACACAAACGGACGCCAACACTTCGCTAGGTGTTGTCGACGCCATCGTGTGACAAGATGCCAATCGACGGGGTGGTGGTGTAGTGTGAGCGTAGGTATACTCTTCAACGAAACTCGCAACCGGTAGCATTGGACACAGAAAACATAGTGACAACCACTGCGTTTTAAGGTAATGTAAACAATTTTCCTGACTTGAAGAAACCTGAACCAGCTACGCCGATGATTGTTTGGCTATTCGGTGTCAAAACATAAATGACAAAACCAGAATAAAGGGCAGCAAAAAAGCAAAAGGGTCGCCGAGGATCGAACCTCGGTCGGCTCGCACGTTTTTGCGCGCGATCCGGCGGCTTTCCTGCCTACGCCATGCTGTCGCATCACAGCGTTTCTCAAAACGGCACTCTTATACTCTCAGTTGGCGTCTGTTCAGCAGACTACGGTGCTTTAGCACGTCCGCTGCCCCGTAAGCACCGTAACATTGCAAATAGAGATAATTTGTCGAAAAATTTCAAACTTCAAACGTTACACCCACATCATTTTGAAATTAGCAACAGCAAATCTCATCGGATCCCTAATCGGCGACATCGACTCTACCTGACGCCATCTGTCACGTGTTTTACTTCGGCAGGACAAAAAAGTTCGCGGACTACACATCGTCATCTGTATATATACACATCGCCGCGCTGAGGCGCGGCGAAAAAAGAAAGTTGTTATAGATGCCAGCCTTTGGCGATTAGTGCCGAAACGAATCGGCGTATGTATGTCGCATCCGGACGGCGCAATCCTCCAGGTAATTCTTTTACCAGGAAGTTGTTTCCTTCCATATCAGGCTATGCTTAGGCTCGCCCTGCGCCCCAAAACGGATCACAAGAATCTAGTCGGCGTCGCAGTCTGGCGGGTCGAAGCTTAGGCTTAACGCGACCGGTGACCGACTTCAGGGCGCGCTGAAGTTGGTGGTCGCGCTAAGCCTCAGTTTTTGAACCGCCCGGCGCGACGTCGACAGAGTTTTAGTGGAAACTGTAGGTGGGTGGGATGCATACGTGTAGCCGGGGGGGGGGGGGCATGGGGGGGTAAGCCCCCCCCCCCCTAGCCGGAGGTGTACCCCCCCATACCCCCCCCCCCCCCCCAGGTACCCCCCTCCCGCCTTCCCCAAAAGACCCCCCCCCCTAGAATTTTAAAAATTTTCGCCTGCGGCGCTTAAAAATGGCAAAAATTTCGCCTGCGGCGCTTGAAAATAGCAAAATTTTTGCCTGAGGCGATATATTTAGGACGTTTTTGACCAAAATTAAGCGATTTTTGGCACTTTTTGGCCTATTTTTGCAAAATTTTTTTATTTTTTGGTACTTTGGCAAAATTTTTAGGTCATTTGACCCCCCTCCAGGGGCCTCAGACCCCCCCCCCCCCCTAGGGGTCCTATACCCCCCCCCCCC
>JASAMZ010000957.1:0-32834 GCA_030248115.1 Linhomoeus sp. GSCO2_2 | reverse complement strand
GTCGCCCGCACAGTGAAGCCGACTGGAGACGCCTACTAAGACCACTCGACGGGAAGAACCGACGCGCTTCAAGAGGAAAGGAGAGTCGCCGCAGTGACACGCCAGTCGGCGCAACAGCTTGTGTCGGAGAGAAAGAAGTCAAGCGCAACAACACCCAGCGATCGAAGGCCCTACGAGGTCGCAAGCGCAGTGGGCGCAAAGCAGCGGCGGACCCTTCGGGAGAACAAGAAGAAGGCAGCGGCGATCGGCGGCACGACGGGCGTGAAAGCTGCCAGGAAGCGCAACCGACGGGACGGCCGTTCTACGGGAGCGCCAAAAAGGCGCAGTCGAGTTGGAGAAGCGATAACTTGCGATCCTAACTGGGAGAACGGCAACAACTACCGAAGCAAGGTGCCTTCGGTGAGTGGGCGACCTAATGCCGCGATCCGCCCGCACCACACTGACACGAGAAGAAGAGCAGTAGGCGACCAATAATCACAGCGCCAGCAATAGCGATAGTAGTACGCACACACACTGCACAAACAAAGACGCATGCTCCGAAAGCCCGCCGACCACGTTTGGCTGGGGCTGCTGGGGAGTGTCCTGCTGGTTGGCTCCGCCGCCAGAGCCGCCCTGCGAGGACAGGGTCCCCTGAAACATGAGACATGGAAGCATACACGACAGAGCTGTTGACGTTTCCATATGACTGCTAAGCCGCGAATGCTTTACGCGAGGCCGATTTGGTGCGCAGTCATTCATACTGTTGCTGTGAGGAGACGAATGACTGGAACACGGAATATGAATGACAAAAAGCCCAAGTTGGCGCTCGAGAGGGTAGGGTCGGATTCGACTGACGCCATCAAATCTTCACGCGCTCACTCACCGTCGCCGCCGTCGTCCCCCTTCTGCTTGGCAGGCGGAGTGACGACCATGCTGCGGTCCTCGGACGAGCGGATGCTTTCATCCATACTATTAGGCGGGAAAGGCTGTATTCCACAGAATGGGTGCTCTGGCGAAGGGCAAATTCTTGGAAGGCCGGATTTATACGGTTCTGCTTTGATATGTAATCTATTATTGTCTCACTGAATCGCAAAATAACGCTCTCAATGGCTTTCGATCAGCTCAGGGGATGGCTCAAATTCACAACACTCCGAAATTCGAATGATTTCCTCGCAGGGGAAGCTCCGCGAATGCATCAATTCTGCTCAGTTTCATCCTGAGCCGTTTTAAATACTATCGCATCAGTGCTGTGCTCTGGCAAGAGGTGTATGAACTGTGGCAGTGGCAGTTGCTTTGCCCGCTCTGGAGCTCGCCTACTCAAAATGCGTTTGTATGTGCGAAATTGTCTGTACAAACTCATTTTGAGATAGGCAGAATCGAGAGCCGGCAAAAGAGCGGTCGTTTTTAAAATTGGGGGGGGGGCTGCCAGAGACACAGCGTAACGAAACAATAAAAATACTCAACCACTCAGGATGAAACTGAGCAGAATTGATTCGTCCGCCGAGCTTCCCCTGCGAGGAAAATTGGTTCGAATTTCGGAGTGTTGCACTGAATTTGAGCCATCCGGGGGGGGGATCGAAAGCCATTCAGAGCGTTATTGGGCGATTAGGTGAGACAATCTAGAGCATAATATCTAAGAAAAATCGTATAAATCCGGCCTTCCAAGAATTCGCCTTTCCCCAGAGAGCACCCATTCTGGGGAATAGAGCCTTTTCGCCAAGAGTACGGGACAAAGCATACGCCTGTCCAAGGACGTGCAGTATGGTCGTCACTCCGCCAGCGAAGAGAATGGACGACGGTGAGTATCTGCTGGCTTCGCTTTGCTTGCGCCGACTTGACTTGTAGTTTGCCATTCCCAATTTTTACCACCTTTGTTCCGGTCAAACGACTCTCCACCAGAACAGTCAACTGAGTGAATGTGCGAGTAAGTGTGTTAACTCTGAAACAGCGCCGAAGTTCAACTCTCCTTTTGTCTGTTTTCTCTTCAGAGCTTGCAGGGGTCTGGCGGCGCTGGACTGAGGTCCAGAAGAGGTCGTGTCGTCGCTTCCACAAGTAGCGACGGTTCCTCTGGATCGCCGTTGTCGATCCCCTTCCCCTCCAGTCCTTCTCATCTGGAGCGGGGTCCCGAGCGCCACCTCCTGAGGACGATCGTGGACCAGCTGAAAACGACCCTCTTTCCTTAGTCGCGCGCGGCAAGCTGTCGAACGCCATTCCGGCAGTGGAAGTGGAGAACGCCATTGAACGCCATTCCGCCATTCAGTCAGTGCAGTGGAAGTATTCGTTTGAGTGGTCCCACTCCCGGCCGACTCTTCAGAACGTCAACCAGATATCTACCACATCAGCAGATGCTTCTCAAGCAGGCCTCGGAGTTCGCTCAAGACGTCGGCTCCGCGCCGAAACTTCGGTAGTTGCCGATCGCGCTTCTCTCGAGGCTTCGTCGACTGTCGCCTTCTCGGCCGTCTGATCAACGGCGGCTCCTACGCCTACCCTCTGCGGGAACTGGATCCGACTCGAGCCTCCCCCTCGCCCCTCGACCTGTCCAACCGGCGCTTCTACTGCGCGAAGAAGCCATACGACCGCAAGGTGGAGGGGTGCTTGGCCAACAAAAGCCCCCGTCAGTGCGGCGTGCCCTTGAGCCGGATCCCTGCCATCTTCCCTCGCCTGAGACAGAAGGGTGTCACTTGCGTCAGTCCAGAAGCCGGAGAAGAATCAGGTCGGCGTCGAGCGAAGACGCGACCAAACGGCTGAGACGGTTCTGCGCAGAGAACAAGCGTCGCCTCCTCTCTGCGGAAGTGTTCGCTACCGGAGAAGCTCCATCGGGGGAGGAATCGTCGAGCGGGAAGAAGCGAGTGACGCCTCGCGATTACTACGGTACATAGCTGGCCAGTGACGCAGTGCCGTCCTGCGCGCACTGCGCCACCTTCGCTGACTGCACAAAAGTCGTCACTCGCAACTTGAAGACGCCGTCTGATCTGATACTGACCGGTGTATTTGGCTGTTGTGTAAAGGAGCGAAGCAACGCGATTGTGTGCAGGTCGGAGTTGAGTTGGGAGCTGTCTCTCTTGGCGTGTTTGCTGGGGCCGCTTTGTGGTTATTCTCCGTATTGAAGACTTTTGCTGGTGCTTGCTTGGCGTCACGCAAGTACAACTACCTACATAGCCTAGGTAAGAACAATAATGAGAGCACGGCAGGTGGTCATTATCACTCGGCTGGTTCAGGACGTGAAACTGCGTAACACCGTTTTAATTGCCTCATCCTACAACGTTGCGGTAACGCGTGCAGTTGGTTGCTTTCGCTGGCGTATTCGGTTTCTCAGTCCAGATCTGCACCAGTGAGTGGAGCTGCTTTTATATTATCCGCACTAAGCGCGCGAGGTTTGAGGGTGGTGGATCCCACGACAATTGGTACACATATGTAGTTCACAACACATATGTAGTTCACAACACATATGTACACCGGAAAGTTAATCGGTATGGCCTGCAACCGCCCGTTCGCCCTAGAGCAACAACCAACTGCCGAGAAGCAAACGCTGTTTCCAAGAGAGCCGCGTTCGACTCAGCAATGCATATTGCATAGCGTAGACGATAAGGCGTCGTCGGCAAGCAGATGTATGTAGGAAGTTGGGGCACTGGAACAGCGCAACCGGCATCCCACCCTCGCGATTGAGTCGGTTCTTCGCCCTCTCCGACTGAAGCTCTTCAGGTGTCGGTCAGAAGTTCAGTGGGCGACCGCGAGAGAGAAGCAGATCTCCATCTGTCTGAGGCCTGTGCAACTGTCAGTCAGCAACACCGCCTCCCATACGGAATCGACTGTAATGAGCGCCACTAGAGAAGCTGTGGCGCTACTCGACGAGTGATAGCCTATTCGCATGGAATTGTACTGGGTGTTTCAAAGTGTCGGGTGCATTTCAGCTGTGCAGCTGTATCAAAAGGGTACGACTTTAGCAACCGACTGTTTTGCGTTGAATGAAGAGACAACACACGGTGACACGACTACATATTTGAGCGGAAGCCTGCCGTCACATTACTGTGCTGTACTTCGTGATCAGTTACTGCACTGGGAGCTGCAGTATCGCAGTATTTGCGTGCGGAGCGGCCAGAACTGAGTAGCAAGATTCGAACGAAAGAGACAACTGTTAATATGCCAAAACCGCACACACCAACAACCGAAGCACTCCAAAGAGCAAACGAAAGGTGCGAACACGTAACGAGAGCCAAACGCCGACATCACATAGCAAATTATCGCGCTCAATCACCACCACAGTTGATGAACGTAGGTACAAACAATGTATTCATTCAAAAGGGGAGTGTGGCCAGTCAGCCAACGTAGCACAGTGTCAAGTCCAGGGTTGCGCGGCCGGCGCGCAGCCTGTGGCAGCTGCGTTTCTGGAGAGGCTGGAACAGCGAGCCGACCATAGTGATGGGGCAGCAGTTCCCTTCTTCCTGATCAACGGCGACGAGTCCCAGCCACGAAGCCGCTCTCTTCTTCATCTCCTCCTTGGTTTGAGCCTCTCTGCCTGTGACCACCTGCACCGAGAGACGACGCTTCTCTTGCGCTCCACTGAATCGCCTCAGCCATACGGCCAGCTCTACCGCCCCTTTGTCGACACTGATCTCTTCCCCAACTCTATTGACGAATTTGACCTCTCTGAGGCCGGGGAAGATGTCAGAGATTCGTCCCAAGGGCACGTCGCACTGGCGGCTTTCGTCGGCGAAGCGACCCTTCAACTTGCGCACATTTGGACTCTTGGCGCCGTCGAAGTGCTGACTGTGTCAGAGTTCCCAACTGCCAAACTGTGATCTGGAAAACCGAGACACCAAAAGCGGCTTTGAAAAGGGCTTCTGAGTAAAGCTTCCCAGAGAGTTGATGTCAAACCCAGCTGGTTTCAACTGTTCGATCTGTGACATGTCAGTGGAGCCAGTAACCAGAGTAACTTGGATGCGGTTGTGGCTGATGCCTTTTCGCCTCCGCCAGTCTCCTTTGAAACCGACGTGTGTTCTTCTGTTTCACTTGACAGTTGCCAAAGCCACTGCAATCCAAAAGTCGGTTTTCGCTTCTCGGTCTGACGCCAGACCGAAAAGCGAAAACCGAGATACAGTAAGATCTGAACAAGACTTCCTATAATTCGCTTGAAGAGTTCCATGTTGGTAGTTAGTACAGTAGCGCTGTTACAGTTGGCGATATATTCATATACAAAGTGGCTTTGTATATTTGTTGGTATATTTCTTTGTATAGTTTTGTATATAGACAAAATGTATGCATAATGCAAAATACAAAGTTTTCAAAATATACATATACATATACAAAACAATGCAAATATGTATATAAACTTTGCATTTTGTATATTTCTACCACAATGTCATACTGCAACTGTGCGAATTCTTGTAGATTAGCAGTCAATCTGCTACGCAAAGAAATATAAAGAAATAGAATATACAAAGAAGTTTGTATATTTCTTTGTATATATATTTCTTTGCATATTCTATTTCTTTATATTTCTTTGCGTAGCAGATTGACTGCTACACACGTCGGTTTCAAAGGAGACTGGCGGAGGCGAAAAGGCATCAGCCACAACCGCATCCAAGTTACTCTGGTTACTGGCTCCACTGACATGTCACAGATCGAACAGTTGAAACCAGCTGGGTTTGACATCAACTCTCTGGGAAGCTTTACTCAGAAGCCCTTTTCAAAGCCGCTTTTGGTGTCCCGGTTTGGCAGATCACAGTTTGGCAGTCGGGATCTCTGACATGACTGGCTAGGTCGAACGGCGGCCGGGCGGCATGAATCAGATTCAGTTCACGCAGACTGCAGCTGCTCTGGATCAGACGGCTAAGATGACAGTCGACAAAATTCCGTGAGGTTTTGGAATTGTTTGCCTCCGAACCGCAATACGCGAAGCTTCGGCAGAGACCCAACTATCTGAGTGAACTCGGATGGGTGCTTGAGATGCAGTATATCCAGCACCAATATCTCCAACTGGCCGCACTCGCGTAACGCCAGCCAGAGATGCATATGGCAATTGGCTGTCTGCTGGCCGTCTTCCGGATCTTGAACGACCCGTATCCAAATCTCGCGCAGCGAGTCTGCCAAAAGCATGACTGGAGCGGACGACAAACTGACTCTAATGGCCGTGTCGTACAAGGAGATCAGCAGCATCTTCACCAAGGGGCAAATCTCGTTGGAGACGAGGAAGTGATACACGTGTCCCTCGAAAGGAGAATGACCTTTGAAGGAAACGTAAACCTTCGAAGGCCGCCAGCGCGTCTTCATCGCATTCAACTCCGCAACATCCGTCATCAAAGGCGCCGCCTCCCAAATTTCAGAATCACCCTTCTCTTCCATCCGCAAATACCCAGAGCTCTTGGCGGCCCACGACCTGCAACGAGCAAAACGTGCCAAATGGTATCCCACACAACTAAGACACAGCAACCACAGCAGACACAGACAAGACTCACTCTGGATGATTCTCGACGCCTTTCCACGCTCGACTGAGGAGGTTGGTCTTGACTTTGTCCTTGGTCGTCGGCAACTGGTTCACGATTGCCCTCAGGAGATTCGGCTCCAGACACAGCAGAGGGGAAAGAGGGGAGGGCGGTTGCGTCGGCGCTCCAGATGAAGCTCTACCGCCTGTGGAAGCGACTACGCGACCTCGTTTGGCGCTCGGTCCAGTGTCGCTTGTCTGAGTTGCTTGATGACGACGACCGGGCATCTTTTCGTCTGCTTCGACAAGTACCAGCTGTGTCAACAGAGACAGTGGGAAACGAAATCGAACCGACCCAGGAGGAAAGACAAATCTTGCCGAAGCAGTGACAGCACGCAACAATATTTGTGCACGTTGCAGGTTGAATTGGCAGAATACCGTAGTTTCGGTTTGAAAAGTCAAGCTAACGTGCTGCGTTTAGTCGTGCTTTAGCTGTATTGCTTCAGCCATAGAACAGCCAACAGTCATGCGACACCGTCAGGTGAGCGCACTAAGGTGACAACAACAAAACTAACTAAAACAGCCTTGAAGCGCGACACAGCATACATGAATGCCAACAGCCTGTAAAGCCGCTGTCAACTGTTCGAAGCTCGCTGTCAACTGGGCCAGTTGTTGCACCTTCATTTACCTGTGGCAGAAGCTCCCTCCAAAAGGGGACCGTAAAGTCCCCCCCCCCCCCCAACAATATTTCTGTATTGATAATCGAGTTTCAGCAGTTTGGCTAAGTAGTTGCGCCTACATGTTCGCGCAGCGGAAACGATGTGGTTAGGGGCACACATAGGTACACAGCTGGCGTTTGTATTGCAAGAAGTTTGAGAATTACACTGTTGGCACGATATTCGATGCATCGGACAGATAGGAGATCGCTTCCAATTCATCACTGTCGATTGACGAGGGCACCGGTCCAGTCACGCCGGCGCAGCGCAATCATCTACCCATTAGTGCAGTGGCCCTCTGAAATCTCAATCGGCCATCGGGATGTCGCGAGCCAAGGCCGTCGTCGTTCGCGCGCGCAATCACGTTCTCGACGGGGGATTATCGGGCCCGATTTCTGGGTCGTTTATGACTCTTCGCGGCGGTCCGCAACACAAGACAAACAAAGGAACGGCGGGCGAAAAAAGCTCGCGGGGGGACCTCCCCTCTATCACCGGCGCCGTCGTCGTCTTTGGCGGCGCGCTTCCTCTGCTCCACATTGTCGTCCGGGCATCCGTCATGCGGCTGCGTGCGAGAATTTACTCGGCAAATCCCATTTGCGACGACGACGGACGCAGGGATCGTTGTCGTCTCGAGCGCGGCCGAATCGTCGACAAGACGACAACGCCGATTCGCAACACATGCACTGCGCACTCACAGAGGCGCGCCGGCGCAACGAGAGAGTAATGTCCGCGTCCACTAGAGGAGCAACTGCGAGCAGTCAAGGCGGCGAAGAAGAGGAGGAGAGGTAGTAGGACGTGCCACGGCTTGACCCACTGGCATCGTTCTCGCGCGTAGGCAGGCGGTTGGCGGGCGCGCGCGCGACCGTTAGAACATTCTGGCGTTTTTTCGCCCCGGCGACGCGCGCTCACAGGGTTAACCTACTTCCCCGCCTCTCCCTCTCTCTTCTCTCTGATTGCGCACTGCCCGCCGCCGCCGCCTCCCCTCCTCCCGCGCGAACACAACGGCGGCCACTCCTTGACGGGCGACGGTGAATTCGATATGACGCGGTCGACGACGACGTCGTCGAGGAGCGCTGCCGGCTAGCGGTACCCCTTTGTCGTAGTCGAAGAAGCTTCTCGAGAACCGTGCCGGCCAGCGGCGGCTTCGCTCGAAGCTGGCTCTGGTCTCCGCGCCGAGGCAGGACGGCAACGATTGTCCGCCGACGCGGCTGCGATGCGCTCGGCGCCACAGCTCTATCATCGCGGTTAGATCCCTTGCCTTCTCGGGAGTGAATGTTGATCTAAGGATAATGTTGGCGCAGGTCGAAGAAAACACCCTCCATGAGCGCCAGGTCGGCCGACCGTCGGCTGACTCGGTTGGATGGCACCCTTCTCCAAGCTAGTTGTCGCCTTGCCCTGTTTACCGTAAGCATCCTGCATATTAGCATCGTGAAAACTGATAGGATTCGTCGGCCATTTCCGTTTCAGCTGGTGCTGTATTCTTCGCTCCTTGTAAATATGGTGCGCTCCATTCCAATCGACAATTCTCTCGTTGAATCTCAAATAATCGAAGGTGAGAGAATGAAGAAGAAATATTTCACATACTGCTTACATAGCCATGAGTAGGGAATTACTGTAAAGAAACGTAACGTACGTAAGCAAAGTAAATAACGTATGTAGTGAGCAAAGAAACGTAGTGAATTACTGTACTCTGGTCGCTCCGATTGATCGCTTTGTTCGAACGATCGAACAAAGTGTGAATTGCTATCAAAGTGAAATATAACAATGTCTAATAAGATGATTTTGGTAGACAAATCAAATGGAGGTACATGTGTACAACCTTGTAGTATATGTAACTGAACGACGTTACAATGTATTGCTGTTGAAAGTTAATGGGTACTACCTGCTGCCGTTACAGTTTATAACAGCGCCAAATATGTACCTAACTGAAACAAAATTGTCAATTTAGTTTGAGCGCGTCAGTCCCAGTTTTAGTTCGCTCCCGTTAGCTGAGTGGAACTGAAATTGAAGCATTTAGGCTTGGAGTAAAGCAGTTAGGTATGTAGGTATTGTAGCCAGTCGCGGATCTGGGGGGGGTGGCGGTTGTGCGTCCGCCCCCGCCCCCATTCGGCCAAGGCGCCTCCCCCCTCCCCATTCCCCCCTCCCGAGAAAAAAATTTGGCGGCACCACCTCCAGAGCTAAAAATTTTCGCCTGCGGCGCTATTTTATAGCACTTTTTTACCAAAATAGGCCAAAATCGGCCACAATTTTTGCCTGCGGCGCTATTTTATAGCACTTTGGTACCGAAATAAGCCAAAATCGGACCCAATTTTTGCTTGCGGCGCTATTTTAAAGCATTTTTGTACCAACATAGGCCAAAATCTTAAAAAAATTTTGACTGCGGCGCAAATTTGTTTATATGTTTTTATAGCATCTTAGTGTGTGTGGCGTCAAAAATTCCGCCCCCCCCTATTCCAAAATCCTGGATCCGCCACTGATTGTAGCTATCTAATCAAAGCTTAGTTACTGGTGCTGTAGGGCAGAGTGGAGGCGTCTCCTCTTATACCAGTCAATGCGTTGCCCACCGGCCGATCCGACACTTTCCACTGCGTGCCGGCTATGTAGTCGAGACACAGACCTGAATTGCGCTCAACAGTTACGCCAAACCAAACATATTATGGTGGTTATATAAGCAGTGGTGACCATAGAAACTGAAACTATATATGTAGTTTCAGTTTCAGGTTCAGATTCCCTATCCTGAAACTTAAATAGAATTGAAAGAACAGCCGGCCATATTTACCTAGATTGAATTGAAACTGAAGCTCCACAAACAGTTTTGTATTAGTGCGATGCTGTAACTAACTTTATTGTACAATTGTCAGCATTTGCAGTCAGCGCGTATCATTTGCCAACTTAATTTGTCGTGTTGTTTCTTTACGATGACGAAATGGCACGAAATCCACCTTGAATTGTATGTACGCTCTTCATCCACGAGCATCGTAATGCTGAGACTCAGTGTCAATAACTCAACTGAAATTCAAAGGAACGTTTTACTGAAACTGAAGCTGATGCTGAAACTGTAATGATAATTTGCACTGATACTGAAGCTGAAACTGGATTAGTTACTATGGTCTCCCCTGGTTATAAGTACCTATCCATACCCGAATCAAAACTGCATTTGACAACTTCGCAAGCCACGTCAGTCGCTGGTGAGACGGGCAAAGCCCTGGGTGGAAGGGTGAAGCGAATTTCGCCCGAGGCGTTTCGACCCCCTAGAACTTGGAGGGACCCCCCGTCGCTCCCTCCGTCGACAGAGTTGCTCTCGCCGATTTCTAGGCCGTCGTCCGGCTGGCGCTGGAAATATGCACAGTGAATAGGTAGTTTCTTTCAAGATGTGTAAAAATTTTGTAATTAGAAAACTGTGAGACAAAAATTCTAAAACACCCCCCCCCCCCTCTCAGATTATTTATCAGGGGCTCTGGTTGTCTCTTTCTTGCTGGTAAGTACACAATATGCTCGAGATTGTTATTTGGCCTTTTGTTTGAAAGTTCACAAGGGTTACTTAACCAAAGTACAGTATACCCTTTTGGAGACGGGGAGTCCACCCAGTCCAGTGTTGACGTTGCCTCCCAGTTGGTTGAATGGGCCCAAAAGAAAGCCTCCTATCAATCAAAAGATGCACTGTAACAGTTTCGTGCAAAAGAGCACGCAGCAATTAGTTCTATTTAGTATTGAATTCGACCGCCACCTTGTGTGCAAATGGCGGCGAAGTATTCCAAATCGTCTATGATGGCAAAGCCGCCCTGCAAGACGCCGCTGCCGAAGACGAAATTCTCCGCTCGAATGTGGATCTAAAGTTTTTGTTATTGTGATTTGAATTCCGGTAGAATGTTCGAACGTTCGTCTATCTACTACTCTATACTGTTTTGGTACATTATACAGTAGGCAGGTGCAAACAAATCACTTCGAATGGGCTGTTGATGGGTCCGGGTAATTCCACCACAGCGGGTCCAGGGTCGCCGTTACGTATTCTGACGCTGCAGAAGTCGAAAATGGGATAGGGCTGGGTCACCCGTTTGGTGCAGACCGACAGCTGCACTTCTGGACTGGTCCAGTACCTACAACGGAGTCAAGAAGCAGTGACGACGACGACGACGACGACGACGACGACGACGACGACGACGACGACGACGACGACGACGACGACGACGACGACGACGACGACGACGACGACGACGACGACGACGACGACGACGACGACGACGACGACGACGACGACGACGACGACGACGACGCTACATAAGTCACCTAAAACGGACTTCTCCCGAGCCCGCTTGGCAAGGAATGGCGTCCGAAACCATCACGGCAGAGAAGGTTGGAATCTGAGCCACTGAAGTCGCCGCGATGGCGAAGGGACTTCCTAAATGGAGGTCGTCAGAGTTCCTTCTCTGATCTCTGCGTTTTATACGTGCGCGCGCGAGTGTGTTCGTCAGACGCCCTCTCACTTGGTATCTGTGTGGTTCCTGCAGCCTGAAGAAGTCTTTGCGGGTTGGGCGTGCCCTCCGCCTGATACCATTCCAGTTGATCGGCCAACTAGGTAAATTATTGGAGATTTTGAATTGTACTACACGTCATGTACCTCCAGCAATAAAACTGTCAAAATCTCCCAGTCGTGAGTTGCAGCACCACACCTGAAGGTTTCTCCATCTGCATCGATCGCTGAAGCCAAAACAGGCCAATTCCTGTGGACTGCTGACCAGCAGACTCTGTCCGGGCACATTAGAGCCCGTTGATACTGAATAACGCTGTTGAAATTTATTTGAAATTTGAATGGCATATGTAATGCTGAGTTCCAAAGAATTCCTTACTCGCTTTGAGCGGTTTGATCAGCCGAATGTCGCCGCCCAGTACGGCTTGCAAGAGATTGTTGCCTGGCAGACAGGCAGCTGAAATTTCATATTTGATGTTACCTAGAGTGATTTGCGAATCATTTTCGTCACAATAACACTCACAACTGAAGCCAGTCAGCAATGCCGCAACAAATGCGAGGCACAAATGCTTGAAAATAGCCATACTCAAGCTCTGCGGTAACTTGAAGGCAGCATTTCGGTCAACTTTCGCTCAATTTCACACATTCTGTCTGTCGGAAACGCGATTGACGCTCTGACGAAAGAAAATTTCATGCGAGCGCGCGCGCTTGCGCACAAGTTGACAGAACCTACTTTTGCCCAAGTGTGATTGATACAAGATGACACGTGAGAGAGTTGCGCAATTGGTGCGTCGTCTCGTAAGTAAACAGTCGGCGACGTGGACAGGGTCCGCCGTCGAAGGTAGAAAGTGCCATAGACCTAATTTTCGATTGTCCCGTCGCTCCAGTTTGCAGCTCGCCACTAAACTCTATTGGTATGCAACCCTACTACTGGCAGGACAATATTGTTGAACGGCGTATTTTGGGTTTGACGAGAGCGAACAAAAGACGTTTCTCCTACAGATCAGATACGCATTGTATGTAGTTGCGGTCAGGGAATTAAGTGAAAATTCATGTTTGAAACAGCAAAATTGGCCAAGTTTTTTGTTTGTGGCGCATAATTTGATCAGATTTTGTGACAGAACACTCAGGCTATGAGTCGAACAAACTTCGCCTGCGGCGCTATTTTGCGCACAGTTTTGGTGCAATATGAAAAGTTGCAATATGGCTAGAAATCAACAATTTCCATTTCTAGGAAATGACAGCTTCTGAAGACAGAGTTGAAATATTGCTTTGTCTCAAAATTTTGCACTTGGCCCCCAGAATTTCCAGTTAGGGGCCAACTTGGCACGAAAACAAGCTTCGGTATTAAAAAGTTGAGTTTGTATTCTGACTGACATTGCATAGAGTTGCGTTCTTTTTGCAGAGAGTGCGAGAGCTCATCGCCCGTATTGCTCCGCTTCATGAGCTCCCCCTTCGCAAGAGGGTATTGCTTAGCAATATTGATATCGCCCGGGATTTGGTTTTTAGAGCAAGAAAATCCCTCTTTCGAGCAACGCTTTTAAAAAGTGACAAACACTTGTAAAAGTTTTGACAAACATATGACAGAGCACAAAAGAACGCACTATGAGCAATCAAGCCGTGTCGTACTTCTGTCCATGGAGCAAAACGAAGTTTATTTTTTCGCCGCCCCCCAGGGCGGCGAGCATATATACGGACGCTATTGTCCGTTCGTGTGTCTGTCTGTGTGTCTGTGTGTCTGTGTGTCTGTGTGTGGGTGTCACAAAACTAGACATGACGATTAGTGCCACCCGATGGAGTCGAATGCGCTGAGTAACGTGCCGTTGTCCGTTTCTGTTGCTAATTTCGCTATTTCGAGATATTTACAATTAAAATACGAAAATGTCAAAAATGACACTTTTGTTTACAAGTCGTATCGGCAAAGTTTTTGCTGAAATGGAAAGGGCATAAGACGCGATGAATTTGTGACACAGTTTTAGATTTTGGAATTCACGAAATTAGGGATATTTTCAAGGTTTTTGTCAAAATTCCCAAATTTCGACAATTTCAAACAGCTTAAATTTCAAAACTTCTTTGCACGGATGTATCGAGCATAGTCTGCCAAGTATTTATCAAATAGTTTCAGCGAATATAATTAACGAAATTAGGGATATTTTCAAGGTTTTTGTCAAAATTCCCAAATTTCGACAATTTCAAACAGCTTAAATTTCAAAATTTCTTTTCACGGATGTGTCGAGCATAGTCTGCCAAGTATTTATCAAATAGTTTCAGGTTTTATAATTAACGAAATTAAGGATACTTTTAAGGGTTTTGTCAAAATTCCCTAATTTCGACAAATTCAAACAGCTTAAATTTCATAAGTTCTTTGCACGGATGTATCGAGCATAGTCTGCCAAGTATTTATCAAATAGTTTCAGATTTTATAATTAACGAAATTAGGGATATTTTCAACGTTTTTGTCAAAATTCCCAAATTTCGACAATTTCAAACAGCTTAAATTTCAAAATTTCTATTCACGAATGTGTCGAGCATAGTCTGCCAAGTATTTATCAAATAGTTTCAGGTTTTATAATTAACGAAGTTAAGGATACTTTTAAGGGTTTTGTCAAAATTCCCTACTTTCGACAAATTCAAACAGCTTAAATTTCATACTTTATTTGCACGGATGTATCGAGCATAGTCTGCCAAGTATTTATCAAACAGTTTCAGATTTTATAATTAACGAAATTAGGCATATTTTCAAGGGTTTTGTCAGAATTCCCAAATTTCGACAAATTCAGACTGTTTAAATTTCAAAACTTCTTTGCACGGATGTATCGAGCATAGTCCACCAAGTATTTATCAAATAGTTTCAGATTTTATAATTAACGAAATTAGGGATATTTTCAAGGTGTTTTTTTCAAAATTGCCAAATTTCGACAATTTCAAACAACTTAAAATTCAAAATATCTTTGCGTGGATGAATCGGGCTTAGTATGTCAAGTAATTATACAGCAGTTTCAGATTTTAGAATTCACAAAATTAGGATATTTTCAAGGTTTTTTTTCAAGCATGGCAGATTTCGGCAATTTCAAATGGCTAAAACTTAGCAATATTTTTTCGCTCGGCCTCAGCCGAGCGAACCCTATCAAGAGCTCGGCGTGCGTGCGTACGTACGTACGTACGTACGTGCGTATGTACGTGGGTCACGCTCGCTTCGGGCTTAATAACTCGCTCGCCCGAAGTCGTAGGAAGGAGTTTGAGATATCGTCGAGTAGCCCGCGGACTCCTCTCGCCATCTGAGTGTTCAAAACTGAAATAAGTTTTTAAACTCGCGCGCTACAGTATCCCAAAGTGGGGTCCATTTTAAGACAAAAGTTGACCGAAGCTAGTCAAATCGCATATCAAAGTGAAGCGCTCGAGCTCCTGAGCACGAATCCGACAACAAAAAGTTTCAAAAGTTTAAACAGAGAGCTACAGTAACCAAAACGCGTCGAAAACTGGAAACGACACGCTTGCTTCGGGCTTATTAACTCGCTTGTCTGACGTCGCTGGGTTGAGTTCGACACATCGACGGATAGCACTCGGACTACTCTCGCGAACTGTGACGTCGAAATAATAACAAGTTTTGAAAATTGCGCGCTACAGTATCCCGAAGTAATGTCCGCGAAAAGTCAAAACTTCATCGAACCTAGTCGAATCGCATATCAAAATGAAGCGCTCGACCTCCTGAGCAAGAATCCGACAACAAAAAGTTTCAAAAGGTCAATGAGAGGGCTACAGTAACCAAAACGCGATAAATACTGCAGATTTTGGTTTGTTATATCTTGGCACTCGTGCGTTGGAGAGCGGCGGTCTTGACATCGCTGAATAGCTCACTGCAAGCCAACATCAAATCGTGCTCACAATTAACCTGTAGTTTTGCGCTAGATTCCAGTGTCTTTTTTAAAATTTAGTTTGAAAAGATGATTCTCTTGGTGTAAAGAATTAAACCCGAGCGATACCAATGTTGCGTAGCAAGACCACTCCAAAAAGTGTAGTCGCGAGGAGAGTCCAAGACGCTGCACGAAACCGGAAAGGGCCTTGCTACAATCTCAGTAAAAATTCAAAGCTCAAAACCACTCCGCTTTTTAAAAGAGACTTGTTCCATGGATGTGTCCGGCGCGGCAATTCTGTTCACTGTGCGGTTCTGCAATCTACAGCAACGGTACCGTTACCATCCGCATTTGTGACCCAAAAGAAAAGGGCGTCGTCCCATTTAGACCCTCTTCATTCCAAAGTGAACCTGCGGCGAACATTCCTGATCCATTTATGGATCAGTACCCACCCATGCGCCTTACAGGCATTGATTGCCCAACAATGGCACAAACTTTCTCTGGAAACTCGAGGTAACTGCGGCGATACTCCCCGAACAAATGCTCAACTTACTATTCTGACACTCTATGGAATATACTAATCAAATGCACAAAACACTATGCAATGCCAATCAACCATCATCGGGTACCCAGTTTTTTCGCCGCGCCTCAGCGCGGCGAGGTGTATATATACGGATGACAATGTGTGTGTGTGTGTCTGTCTGTGTGTGTGTGTTTCCGTCGCACCGAAGTAAAGTCAGTGACATATGCGGTCAAGTAGAGTCGATGTCGCTGAGTACGGATCCGATGTCCGTTTCTGTTGCTAATTTCGCATTTTCGAGATATTCGCAATTAAAATTCGAAAATGTCGAAAATCGACTTTTTCGTCTGATGCGCTAGCCGCGAAATTTCTTCAGAAATGGAAGGAGCATGGACCGCGGATAATTTGTAACACAAAAGAAATTTTTTGCAAATGTGGAATTTAATAGAAATACGCGATTATTTGCCAAAATTGCATAAATTGACTAAAATACAACGTCATTTATTGTCGAATGTGAATGCAGAAATGGAAAGGTCGTATGCCAATAAGGATTTGTGACATAGTTTTGCAGGTTTAAAAAATTACAATTTCGAGATATTTACAATCAAAATACGGAAATGTCGAAAATCGACTTTTCACTTGATGATATAGCGACGAAATTTCTTCAGAAATGGAAAGAGTATAGACTGCGGATAATTTGTAATGCAAGAGAATTTTTTTTGCAAATATGGAATTTAATAGAAATGCGTGATTATTTTTCAAAATTCCATACATCAACAAAATAGAACATCGTTTTTTGACGAATTTGAACGCAGAAATGGTAAGGCCGTATGCCAATAAGAATTTGTGACATAGTTTTGCAGCTTTAATAAATTCCAATTTCGAGATATTTAGAATTAAAATTAAAAAAATGGCAATATTGAAATTTTCGTCTGATGGTCAGAACATCTGTTTATTGATGAATGTGCACTCGGAAATTGAAATGCGTACGCTGAACACGGGAATTCGCTCGCACCAAACTTTTGGCAAGTTTTTTTGTTGGATGTGACGTTTTCACACAGGTAGGAAACATCAGATAAACGGCGTCGTATCATGCCGATAACATATAGCGAACGCGGCGATATCACTGAGCTTCAGATCAGCTGTACAGACAACCGTATCGTGGGGATAGCTGCACTTGGCATTAAGGTACACATTCTCAAGACACTTTCTCCAGATGCGGCTAACGATGTGTACAAAGTTCACTATACTGTTCACCAACATTTGACAGACACAAAGTATAGGTTGAACTTTTTACACACACAGCTTGTTACTCTAAGCTTGTTCTTGGCGCGTGTAGTACGTAGCGAGCCTTGGAATGACATGCCGAGTGTCGCTCTAATCGCAACATATTGAGCAATTCAGAAAGTTCCAGAGTAAAACTAAAACTATTGTTTCTGTGATGCGTGTTTTAGTCAATTACAAAATGTTTGCTGACACATGAAAGAGCACGCCGAGAGCTTAAAATTGACGTGTCGATTGCCGCTCTATGACGTAAGACGAGCGAGTTAGAGCCGTTTTGCGTTTGAAGCCTTCGTGTTACTGTAACTCGCGAAATTCAAATTTTTGAGTTTCGCAAATAATCCGTGAGTCGTGAGCTATCCACTGAGCTCGAGATCGTCTCTCTACGACGCAAATTGAGCGAGTTATAGCGATTTTAGTGTTCGAATCTCGAGAATGGCGTTTCCCGTGGTGCGTGTTTGCGTAATGTTGAAAATTGTTGCTGCCGCATGAAGGAACACGTCGAGAGCTTTCACCTGACGTGTCGATCGCCGCTCTACGACGTAAGACGAGCGAGTTAGAGCCGTTTTGCGTTTGAAGCCTTCGGGTTACTGTAACTCGCGAAATTCAAATTTTTGAGTTTCGACCAATGGAAGAACAAATGATCAGCGAGTCGAGAGCTATCCACTGACCTCGAGATTGTCTCTCTACGACGCAAGTTGAGTGAGTTAGAACGATTTTAGCGTCAAAATGTCGAGAATGGCGTTTTTGGCGGTGCGTGTTTGCGTAATTAAGAAAGTTGTTAATGCCAAATGAAAGAGCACGTCGAGACCTTTTAGTTGACCTATCGCACGCCGCTCCACGACGTAAGACGAGCGAGTTAGAGCCCTTTTCCGTTTTGACCTTCGGGTTACTGTAACTCGCGCAATTCAAACTTTTGAATTTCGAAACCTCTTAGCTGAATGATCAGTGAGTCGAGATCTATCAGTAGAGCCCAAGATCTCCGCTCTACGACTTTCCAACGCTGAGATCTGAGAGCGTTACGGACGGACGGACGAACGGACGGACGTACGCACGCACGCCGAGCTCTCCTAGGGTGTCGCCCGGCTGAGGCCGGGCGAAAAAAGACCAGCTAGGGGATCAAGTGTGCAGTTTATGTTTTGATTCTGCAGTTGTGTGGTCGGGACCACTAACATGTACCCAGCGTCACCGGTCCGGAAGCTCAACCGATATATTCTTCTGGTGCAGTATGCCAATCACACAGTCACAGTCTATGGTATCCGGTGTCCGATGCGTCATCTTGTGACTTGTTTATCTGCTGATGTGAGGCAACGTCAGTCCCTCCAACCACCCCCCCCCTTCACCCCACAAAATCGACACAAAGCGACACAGAACCAAAACAAAGCGGGGGAATTGACTCAGGGTTCAGTAGTCGCGGTAACACTATCGATCTCTGCTTTCCGGGCTCAATTGCGCCTGAGGGCATAAATACCTCAGCACCCACAGTGCAATCCTGTTGGGCCACTGTGGGTTCGCGACTTCGCGTGCACTCAGGTGAGACGGATGATAGTTTGAAAGACGGAGCGCCCTGCGACAGGCAAAACTCTTCAAGATGCGCCGATGCCTCTGTCTGCGGGCCGGTCTTTGGGTCACTGCTCTGAGCATCGTTTCACTACTGTTCGATTCGATGGACGCTGCCGGGGGTATGACATGGCATGCATTAGAATTCTAGGAAGGTCCCCCCCCCCCCCCCCCCCCTAGTGGGGGGTAAGGACAGGTGAATTTGTTCGGGCTGAAGTTGAACAGGCTGTGTATCTCAGATGACTTCTCAGCCTCTAAGCTGCACGAACAAATTCAGCGTGCTCTGCTCACACGCACGACGGTTCTCACATAGGTGCAACGCGCAGGCGGGTACGCGCCTCACTCACCCGTCACCACTGACGAAACGCGAGTAGGTGTCTACCACTGCACTACTCAAACAACGTAACATATGCAGTAAGCGCAGCGCAACATGTGCAAGTGCAACGACCCCCCCCCCCCCCTCACCCACCTACAGTCCTACATCAACAGGCGCCGTGCGTCCGTGCACCCACTAGCCCACGTGCATAGACAGTGCCATGCCATCACATTGCCAACACGATGTATCGAATCGAAGTACTTAGGACTTAGTGCTAATTCAGAGCTGCACTGCTCACTCTGAAGCGAGTTTGGCACCCGCAAACAGAGCACGCTGAATTTGTTCGTGTAGCTTAGAGGCTGAGAAGTCATCTGAGATACACAGCCTGTTCAACTTCAGCCCGAACAAATTCACCTGTCCTTACCCCCCACAGGGGGGGGGGGACTTTCCTAGAATACACTCCCTGTCCATGTCCACGAAGTGGACACCTTCAGCGCGAGGGGGGGGGGGGGGGTCGGGGTTGGGATGGGGGGTGGGGGGAGGGGGGGGGGGGGGGGGGTGTGGGAGGGGTTCCTCCTCACGGACAGGTTTGTCGCGTCGCCGCGTGATTACTGCGTTTGAACGAGAGTGCTACCGTAAATTTATGTCCGCAGATTTGTCGATAATTCGAATTTGAACTTCCTTATGTTATCGGTAGTTAGCTTAGAAGTTACGGTAGATACACGTGGCGTCGGTGCAATATAGGGGTGATTTCTGGGCGTTCTGGTCAGTCGACGTAGAGAGCGACTCGCTGTTTTATTTCTCTTCTTTGTTGAGTCGTGTTGAGTCGTCGAGTCGAGTCCCTTCGCGCCGTCGCAATTCGATTCTAGTCGTCGATTTCGTCGTCGTAGTTGGTCGTCTGTCGTCGTCGCATTTGCAGTTCCGTCGTTTGAAAAGAAGCCAGTCGTGGAAAAGTCGAATCACAGTCGATTTATCACAAGTCACGGTGCATTCCCCCTTGCTCTCCCTCATATCGGTCGCACGTGACTTGATATGGTGACTATTCTGCAGGAAACGAACGCGGTAGTTTATCGACACGAATCGAACAGAATTGTCGTTTCTTTCTTCCTGCGCGGCTTCTGAGAATCGATCAATGCTTGAATTGTTGCGATTAGATTCGGTGGCTTCTATTCCTTCCTCGATGAATCTGAGATTGATTGTTGAATGGATTCGCAACTGAAAAGTATGGACGGCGATATTTCTGTTTCGAAAGCTGAGCTATTAGGGCACATTGAGCTGCTAGCCAATCAGAGGCATGAAATTCTTCTGACGGTGTTTCAGTTGCGGGAAATCTCTTTCGAGGCGCGTTTCACTGAGTTGTCGGCTAATGGGAAACTTTCCAGATTGAGCGAAGGCGAGATATATCGCAGCAGTACGGCTAGCTTGTGCCAAGTCGCAAACAGATTCATTGAGAGTCTCTTCTCCGTCGTTTCTTCGGTTGATATCGACTTGTCGCGCGACGCGTCAGAGTACAAAATCTACTCTTCTAAGGGCGCAGTTCCCTCATACGAGCCTGAAATGGCATTCGCGAGCTTCGTTGACTTAGTTGAGCAGTTGAGCTCACCATTCTGTCCGCCGCACAGATCTAGTGCCGAATGTGCCGCCCCACTGGACCCGTGTGTCCCTTTGATGCAAAGTTGCGCGCCGTCTACTGGAGGCATAGAAATTGGAGGCGAGTCGAGTAATTCCTCGTCATATGTGGTTAGCGGCAGCGGCGAGTTGGATAGCACTTCTTCTTCGTTGACAGTCGCTTTGAAGTCTTCTAGAGCAGTTGCTCCGAACAGATTCCTATCTAGAGGTCGGCGAAACGAATCTTTCTCTTGCGAGAGCGGCAATTGTAGTACAGGCGCGCTTTGCCTTAACAGGGGCTGTCCGGATTTCTCTTTAGCGGCTGTAACGACGGCTGATTCAGTTTCTGGCGAAGATAACGCAAGTATCGATTCCGCCTGCGGGCCTGAAATAAGTAGCGACTCCGATTCGTGCATTTCCACTTCTGCATCGACCTCTGGAGAACTCTCGAAAGTAGCCGCTGATGAGTATTCCGATTCCAAAAGCGAATTCAGTAGTCGCAATTCGTGCACCGTCGACTCTGTAGATTCGGTAGAGCACACATTCGCCTCTAGCTTGGTTAGTGAGCGCAGCGAGCGTAGATCCTGCCAAGAGGGTTCGATCAATTGCAATTATTCGAGCTCGCAGTCGAATTCGTTCTCTGTCAGTGGGGAGGGCGGCTCCTCCGAGCCGAGATTCTCGTCGTCTGTGTTGTTCCTCGTCGTTCTCTCGTGCGTGATCGTCGCATTCTTCGCGCTCTTCCCCAGTTGCTACACCAACTCCTCGGTACCGTTGCACGGCGCATACGACTCTCTGAACGAATCGCATTGTACGCTAGTGAACACGCTGCCTCCGTGGCCCCCACCCATTTACAAGCTAAGTCGCGCCCACTGAAAGTGGTAGATTCGGTCGATTCTATTGTTGAAAGTACACTGATAGAAGTCGTTCCAGATAGTACAGTCTAATCACAAGTCACGGTGCATTTCTCCTTGCTCTCCCTCCTATCGGTCGCACGTGACTTGATATGAGCTAAGTTGCGCGAAGAAGTTTGGTGGCCTGTTGTCCCTCGTGCTCAGCATTCAGCCCTCGAGTTGTGGTTCCCCATTGGCCGTCCTGGGATCCTCTATGGTCGTATCCGACTCTGGTCCCTTCCCTTCGGCGGATTCCCCTTCTACGGCTGGGTCGGACGTGGCTCTTTCTACAGCAGCTCCCCTACTGGTTCTACTGGTTTCCAACAGCCCATCTACTGGAGCAACCCCTTCGAGCTCTCCTCTGCCCTGTGGATCTGTGGAACTCTTCCCCCTGGTGTTCCCTTCAAGTGGACCTTCCCCCCTTCTGGATCCATCCCCGGCCTAGTCCCTCTACTTCCGGTCACCGGTCAAGCCTCGTCCTGCTTTGCGGGTTACTTGTTCGTTTGTTATTGTTGTTTCGTCGTAGTTGCCTCTGCTGTTCTTTGTTGCGTTCGCGCTCGTTTGTTTTCGGCCGGGAATGTCGCGTCGCCGCGTGATTACTGCGTTTGAACGAGAGTGCTACCGTAAATTTATGTCCGCAGATTTGTCGATAATTCGAATTTGAACTTCCTTATGTTATCGGTAGTTAGCTTAGAAGTTACGGTAGATACACGTGGCGTCGGTGCAATATAGGGGTGATTTCTGGGCGTTCTGGTCAGTCGACGTAGAGAGCGACTCGCTGTTTTATTTCTCTTCTTTGTTGAGTCGTGTTGAGTCGTCGAGTCGAGTCGTGTCGAGTCGTTGTGTTGAGTCGGCCTGTAGAGCGTGTGTGATCTGAAGCGCGCCCCTTCCTGTCGCGATCCTTAGTTGTCCGTCGGTAGCGCGCCGTCGCAATTCGATTCTAGTCGTCGATTTCGTCGTCGTAGTTGGTCGTCTGTCGTCGTCGCATTTGCAGTTCCGTCGTTTGAAAAGAAGCCAGTCGTGGAAAAGTCGAATCACAGTCGATTTATCACAAGTCACGGTGCATTCCCCCTTGCTCTCCCTCATATCGGTCGCACGTGACTTGATAAGGTTTGCAGGAGTGGATACCATTGAGGTCATGAGCAAAGGGCAGCTCGAATCCAGAAACAAACACTGGATTCGTGTTCTGTGTCCTCGAAAACCCCACAGGAGGTTGGATGGACAGACAGGTCTGGCCACTGGAGGTTGGATGCACAGACAGGCCTGGCCTCAGGAGGTTGGATGCACAGACAGCTATACGACAATACGAATTTACGATTTCGTCATTCTGTCACCCACCACCCTTCTAGAGTCCACCCACATCACCTCCAATACATATCGCCACTCTACAGTTCATTTCGACATTGACTATACGAATTTACGATTTCGTCATAATGTCATTCTGACACCCACCACTCTTCCAGAGTCTACACACAACACCTCCAATACATATCACCACTCTACAGTTCATTTTAACATCGACTATACGAATTTACGATTTCGTTATAATGTCATACTGAACTGGTTCCAACCTTTGGACATCCATATCTCAAGAACCAAACTACCTAGGTAGATGAAATGTTTTACACATTTGTTCACCTTATGATGCACTTTGGTGGTCAACTTCGGTTGGTGGCCCAGCATGCACCACCAGAGCTCGGCCATCTTGAGCCGAGCCCTGGGTCCGTACCCGACCGGACTTTTGCCACCTTGTATCTTTTTACTCAAACGACCTAGGAAGATGCAATGTTCTACACTTTTGATCACCCCATAGTGTACTTTGGGGGAGCACTTCGATTGGCACCCCAGCATGCACCACCAGAGCTCGGCCATCTTGAGCCGAGCCCCGGGTCCGTACCCGACCGGACTTTTGCCACCTTGTATCTTTTTTCAAACGACCTAGGAAGATGCAATGTTCTACACTTTTGATCACCCCATAGTGTACTTTGGGGGAGCACTTCGATTGGCGCCCCAGCATGCACCAGTAGAGCTCGGCAGTCTTGAGCCGATCCCCGGATCCGTACTGATTCTGACTTTTGGGCATGCATATCTCAGGAACCACACAACCTAGGAAGATGAAATGTTTTACACATTTGTTCACCCTATTATGGTCTTGACTGGATCACAAAGACTGGCGCCCCAGCATGCGCCAGTAGAGCTAGGCCGTCTTGAGCCGAGCCCCGGATCCATACTGATTCTGACTTTTGGGCATGCATATCTCAGGAACCACACAACCTAGGAAGATGAAATGTTTTACACATTTGTTCACCCTATTATGGTCTTGACTGGATCACAAAGACTGGCGCCCCAGCATGCGCCAGTAGAGCTCGGCCGTCTTGAGCGGGACTTAGCCAACATTTTGGTCATTTTTTTAGTTGGGCCCCACGACTGCAGTATCCAACCGATCTCGGTGATTTTTTAATACAACAAATGCCATTACTAGGCAATTCTAAGGAGCCATCAACCACTCTCCTAGCTGGTACCGTTCGCGAAAACGAGGCCGAAAACATGGCAATCAGTAGAAGATCGGTTAATTTTTTCGACAGTTTTCATTTAATATCTCGGGAACCGCTCAACCGAATCCGCTGAAATTTTAGCACAATACTTCTTGTTACTATGAACAACTATGGTGAAAATTTCAGCCCGATCGGTCAGGTCTACCTATATGACGTAGTACTAACCCATAGTCCCCTGAGGCGCACTGGCCTCCGGCCGAACAAATCGGGTTGAGCGCTGGCGCGCTCAACCCGATTTGTGACGGAGCATGCACAATAGTGTCACACTGGGCACGTACGGAACGTCGACGCTGGAAGGGTGTGGTGTGGGTCGCCCATTAAGCATTTCAATCAGTATTTCAAAGGAAGTGGTCTTGTACTGGAAATGGTGGGAGCGCTCATTGGAGTAATTACGGTAACACTGTACACTACGGGTCTATGCAGCGCGAACTGCTGTGGACAAAGCCGAATTGTCTGCAGCTCCAGAACTGGACGCCTGCTCGGGAAATCCCTGCAACGCGCTGGACGACTCGGCCAGTTGCGCCCACGTGGGAGCCGACGAGTTCGTCTGCAGCTGTTCCACAGGATGGACTGGGCCCCTCTGCGACCTGGCGATGGACATCTGGCTGGCAATCAGAGGTGGATTGAGAATATGTCAGCGCCCCCCCCGCAGAGCGTGCACCAATATCAAGATATACGTAATCTCCCCCCCCCCCCCCACCCCACAAAGTCAAGAGCAGCTGACTGCAACAAATTTGGTTCATTCCATCAGCATTCAAACCATCAATTCTGTTCTTAACAAGCCCCGGTATTAAAAAGTTGAGTTTGTATTCTGACTGACATTGTAAAGAGTTATGTTCTTTCTGCAGAGAGTGCGAGAGCTCATTGCCCGTATTGCTCCGCTTCACGAGGTCGGTTCTGAACGAGTCCACCCCTTTTACTGAATGAGTCCACCCCAAAATTCTGAATGAGTCCACCCCAAAATTCTAAATGAGTCCACCCCAAAATTCTGAGTGAGTCCACCCCGAATTCTGAGCAGGCGCGATGAGCGGTGATGCGGAGCTCCCTCTCCGTTTCAGAGAATCCTCCGACGCATTAGTGTAACTGTCAGCAATGTAACGTCACCGTACTTCTGTGTCGCAAGAGTTATAGCAGGGAAGGGGCACAGCCGGCCTGAGCAGGAGGTGAACTAGATGGAGGAATGTTTATTCCACCCACTGTTTGCACTAAAACTCGATCGGCGTCGCGCCTGGCGGGTCTCAGCTGAGGCTTAGCGCGACCACCAACTTCAGGGCGCGTTCCGCGCGCCCTGAAGTCGGTCACCGGTCGCGTTAAGCCTAAGCTTCGACCCGCCAGGCTGCGACGCCGATCGAGTTCATTCGATTGAGACTCATTGATTTCGATTCATTGATCGAGACTCATTCAGAATTTGGAGTGGACTCATTCAGAATTTGGGGTGGACTCATTCAGAATTTTGGGGTGGACTCGTTCAGTAAAAGGGGTGGACTCGTTCAGATTAAGCCGCTTTTAAAAAAATGACAAAAACTTGTCAAAGTTTTGACAAGCGTTTAACAGAGCACAAAAGGGGGCACTAGGATAATCAGTAATCACACCGTGTCGCGCGTCTTTCCATGTCGCAAAACGAGGTTTGTTTTTCTTGGCGCGTGTTAAGAAGAGTGTAAGAGTAATTGAAAAGAGTTTCCTGGCACATGAAAAAGAGCGTCGAGATCTTTAAACTGACTTGTCGATCGTCGCTCTACGACGTAAGACGTGCGAGTTAGAGCCGTTTTGCGGGTTTGGACCTTCGACTTACTGTAACTCGCGTAATTCAAATTTTTGAGTTTCGACCAATGAGAATACAAATGATCAGTGAGTCGAGTCGAGAGCTATCCAATTAGCTCGAGAACGTCTCTCTACGACGCAAGTTGCACGAGTTAGAGCGATTTTAGTGTCAAAATCTTAAGAATGGCATTTTCCACAGTGAATGTTGGCGTAATTGAAAAAAGTTTTGCTGCCGCATAAGAGAGCACGTCGAGAGCTTTCACCCGATGTGTCGATCGCCGCTCTACGACGTAAGACCAGCGAGCTAGACCACTTTTGCACTTGTGACTTTCGAGCTACTGTAACTCGCGAAATTCAAATTCTTGAGTCTTGACCACGAGACAGCACCCAATCAGTGAGCCGAGATCTATCCGTAGAGCCCAAGATCGTCTCTCTACGACTTTTTACCGCCGAGATCTGAGAGCGTGACGGACGCACACACGGACGGACGGACGGCCGCACACACGCCGAGCTCTCAGGGTGTCGCCCGGCTGAGGCCGGGCGAAACAAGCTGTTTTAAAAAAGTTGAGTTGTTTTATTAATACAGAGTGGTTTGCGAGTATTTTAAAGTGGAAGAGTAAAAGAGTGGATACTTTTGTAAAGTATTTCGAAGCCTTTCCGATATGACGCGCGCCCGCCCGGAGTCACTATTCATGCGCTACTTCTGACAACCTTTCTGAGGGGTTCTTGCAGGGCAACATTGGGATCGCCCGGGATTATTTTTTTGAGCAAGACACACGCATTTCTGAGCGGTTGTTGCAGGGCAACATTGGGATCGCCCGGGATTAATTTTTTTAGCAGACAAAGTTGTTCGTAAGACAAGGGTTTAAAAAAACAAAAGTATTTCTTTAGGAATGACCGTTCAACAACTGCCTCAACGTAAGCTTTCAAACGGAAGAACGAATGGCGCTCTACAACGTAAGACGAGCGAGATAGGGCCGATTTGCTGCTTGAACCTTTGAGTTACTGTAGCTCGCCAAATTCAAACTTTTGAATCTCGACTTCTCTTAACGGAATGATTAGTGTGACGAAACCTATTCAACAAACTCAAGATCGTCTCTCTACGACGGAAGACGAGCGAGTTAGAGAAGTTTTGCGTTTTGAACTTTTGGGTTACTGTAGCTCGCGATATTCAAACTTTTGAGCTTCGACCAATAGAAGAAGAAGTGATCAGTGAGTCAAGAGCTATCCAGCAACTCAAGATCGTCTCTCTACGACGCACGCTGAGCGAGTTAGAGCGATTTCTATGCTAAAAACGCGAGAATGTCGCTTTTCGTGGTGCGTGTTTGCGCAGTTAACAATTTTTTACGTCAATTGAAAAAGCACGTCGAGACCTTTTAGTTGACCTATCGCACGCCGCTCTACGACGTAAGACGGGCGTGTTAGAGCCGTTTTGCGTTTTGGACCTTCAGGTTACTGTAGCGCGCGCAATTCAAACTTTTGAACGACTTCTCTTAACGGAATTATCAGTGTGCCGAAACCTGTTCAGCAACTCAAGATCGTCTCTCTATGACGAAAGACGAGCGAGTTAGATAAGTTTCGCGTTTTAAACCTTTGGGTTACTGTAGCTCCCGAAATTCAAACTTTTGAGTTTGGACCAATAGAGAACAAATGATCAGTGAGTCGAGAGCTATCAAACCAACCCAAGCTCATCTTCCTACGACGCACGCTGAGCGAGTTAGAGCGATTTCTGCGTAAAAAACGCGAGAATGTCGCTTTTCGTGGTGCGTGTTTGCGTAATTACGAAATTTTTATTGCCAAACGAAAGAGCATATCGAGACCTTTTATTTGATCTATCGCACGCCGCTCTCCGACGTAAGACGAGGCAGTAATAGCCGCTTTCAGTTTGAACCTTCGGGTTACTGTAGCGCGCGCAATTCAAACGTTTGAATTTCAAAGTCTCTTGCGACATTACCAGTAAGTCGAGACCTTTCCGTAGAGCCCAAGATCGCCTTCCTACGACTTACCAACGGCGAGATTTGAGAGCGTGACGAATGCACGCACAGACGAACGCACGGACGATAAGCTCTCGTAGGGGTTCGCCCGGCTGAGGCCGGGCGAACAAGCTGTTTTAAAAAAGGTGAGTTGTTTTATTAATACAGAGTGGTTTGTGAGTGCTTCAAAGTGGAAGAGTAAAAGAGTGGATACTTTTGTAAAGTTTTTCGAAGCCTTTCCGATATGACGCGCGCCCGCCCGGAGTCCACTATTCATGCGCTACTTCTGACACGCTCCTTTCTGAGGGGTTCTTGCAGGGCAACATTGGGATCGCCCGGGATTAATTTTTTGAGCAAGACACACGCATTTCTAAGCGGTTGTTGCAAGGCAACATTGGGATCGCCCGGGATTAATTTTTTTAGCAGGTAAAGTTGTTCGTAAGACAAGGGTTTAAAAAACAAAAGTATTTCTTTAGGAATGACCGTTCAACAACTGCCTCAACGTAAGCTTTCAAACGGTCGAACGAATGCCGCTCTACAACGTAAGACGAGCGAGTTAGGGCCGATTTGCTGTTTTAACCTTTGAGTTACTGTAGCTCGCGAAATTCAAACTTACGAATCTCGACTTTTCTTAACGGAATGATCAGTGTGCCGAAACCTATTCAACAAACTCAAGATCGTCTTTCTACGACGGAAGACGAGCGAGTTTTAGAAGTTTCGCGTTTTAAACCTTTGGGTTACTGTAGCTCCCGAAATTCAAACTTTTGAGTTTCGACCAATAGAAGAACAAATGATCAGTGAGTCGAGAGCTATCCAACCGACCCAAGATCGTCTCCCTACGACGCACGCTGAGCGAGTTGGAGCGATTTCTATGCTAAAACGCGAGAGTGTTGCTTTTCGTGTTGCGTGTTTGCGTAATTAAGAAAACTTTTAATGCCAAACGAAAGAGCACGTCGAGACCTTTTAGTTGACCTATCGCACGCTGCTCTACGACGTAAGACGAGCGTGTTAGAGCCGTTTTGCGTTTGGACCCTCGGGTTACTGTAGCGCGCGCAATTCAAACTTTTGAATTTCGAGTCTTCTTAACGGAATTATCAGTGTGCCGAAATCTATTCAACGAACTCAAGATCGTCTCTCTATGACGGAAGACGAGCGAGTTAGATAAGTTTCGCGTTTTAAACCTTTGGGTTACTGTAGCTCCCGAAATTCAAACTTTTGAGTTTCGACCAATAGAAGAACAAATGATCAGTGAGTCGGGAGCTATCCAACCAACCCAAGATCGCCTCCCTACGACGCACGCTGAGCGAGTTAGAGCTATTTCCGCGTTAAAAACGCGAGAATGTCGCTTTTCGTGTTGCGTGTTTGCGTAATTAAGAAAATTTTTGTACCAAGCGGAAGCGCACGTCGAGACCTTTCAGTTGACCTATCGCACGCCGCTCTACGACGTAAGACGAACGAGTAATAACCGTTTTCAGTTTGAACCTTCGGGTTACTGTAGCGCGCGCAATTCAAACTTTTGAATTTCCAAGTCTCTTAGCGACATTACCAGTAAGTCGAGAGCTATCCATAAAGCCCAAGATCGCCTTCTTACGACTTTCCAACGCTGAGATCTAAGAGCGTGACGCACGAACGAACGAACGGACGAACGGACGGACGCACGCACGAAAAGCTCTCGTAGGGGTTCGCCCGGCTGAGGCCGGGCGAAAAAAAGTGGCCTCGAAATAGCTGCAATAGAACCCAACTCATGACTGCTGTCAGCCAACGGGCTTTGAGAAGTTGACGAATTCCACATGTCACAAGGTACAATGTATGTAGGAAGCTGAGATTGAGTGTAGGAGGTTCCAACACACTATTAGGCTGGCATTCATAAAATGCCCAGTTTGTATTCTACTAGCCTTCCCGTAACGCTGGACTTTTGAAAACACACGGCCCACCTTGGAAATTATCGTCTCACTGAAGTTCTGGAGTTCAGGCCTGAGAGACGACACTGCGAGTTCAGTGACTACTACTACGCCGGCCCCACTGAGGGGTAAGTAAAGGTCTTGCTCACGTTTGCCCATACAACACTTTTTAATGCGCCTGTTACGACGTTTGCAATATGTAGCTACTGCATGTCAGCCGAAAGTGCATAAGCTATGTAGGTACCCAGTTTTGCTTATAGTTTAGCTCTATTGGAAGACTAAATTTGCTCATAGTCGTACGTTCGACGTGTTTAGGTGCCACCTTCGGGTGCGAGATAAAACTCCCCACCGCCTCTCTAAGCCCAACCCTATTACGCAGTTGTCAGTTTGCCGAAACGCAGGCAGCACTAGCTACTTAGTTTTACTTACTAGTGCTCTGAAAATCCTGCTTATTAAAGTCTGTTCAAGAAAGGCAGAGACTGAAGGTTATTTGAGTCTGCAGACTTAGTGCTTCGGGAAACCCAAATGATTTATGCATCGTTGGATACCCCTGACGGAGTGTGTTGGCGCCGGGCGTGTTTTGCCATAATCACGCAACACGCACTGGTTTGGGGCGCACATGAAAAATTCGAGGTTTTGTACAGGGTGGGCGATTTTGATAATTTTTACACCAGTTATACCCCAAGGTGTCCTGATATCATAACTCAAATTTCAGCAAAATCGGTTCACCACAGCGTTAGTTATGGCCTGCCGCGTACACCCTACTTTGGCCCAAAATGGCCAAAATCGCCGAAATCGGCCAAAAAGGGTGCACTTTTTTAATAACTCAAGAAAGAAACGGACAAATTTCTTCAAACTTTCTGTGTGTTAACTAGAATCAATTGTCTACACAATGGAACAAACCCCATCTTCTTCGGTTGCGGCACGCTCGAATGCGACTCAATCAAAAAGACCCGACTTTTTGCCGAAACGACGCTTTTCAACTCGATTGAGCATCGAGGCCGTCCAGCTGGCCGAAAAGCGTCGTTTCGGCCAAATATAGGGTCTCTTTGATTGAGTCGCATTCGAGCGTGCCGCAACCGAAGAAGATGGGGTTTGTTCCATTGTGTAGACAATTGATTCTAGTTAACACACAGAAAGTTTGAAGAAATTTGGCCGTTTCTTTCTTGAGTTATTAAAAAAGTGCACCCTTTTTGGCCGATTTCGGCGATTTTGGCCATTTTGGGCCAAAGTAGGGTGTACGCGGCAGGCCATAACTAACGCTGTGGTGAACCGATTTTGCTGAAATTTGAGTTATGATATCAGGACACCTTGGGGTATAACTGGTGTAAAAATTATCAAAATCGCCCACCCTGTACAAAACCTCGAATTTTTCATGTGCGCCCCAAACCAGTGCGTGTTGCGTGATTATGGCAAAACACGCCCGGCGCCAACACACTCCGTCAGGGGTATCCAACGATGCATAAATCATTTGGGTTTCCCGAAGCACTAAGTCTGCAGACTCAAATAACCTTCAGTCTCTGCCTTTCTTGAACAGACTTTAGTTACTTATATACTTACTTCTTACTTCTTACCTATTGTATGTACGTACATACCTGGTTTGAATGAGAGGGGGGGGGGGGCGTTCAACCACCATACCTAGGTATTTGTACCTGTGTACAAGCTACCTACCACCTAGTTTCGCTTTCTGAAAACTGCACACAAATAGAAACTTGTTTCTTCCAACAATCGGTGACAAACAAAGCGGAAAATCTTCCTTTCTCGCGAGGCTTCAGGTTCATGCGACGAGCGTCCCTGCAGCTCGAAGGACGAACTGGCTAGCTGCCTGCCCAACCGGGACGGCGAGGGCACTTTTGGCTGCCAGTGCTCCATGATTTGGACTGGCCCACTTTGCGACTTTCCCCTCGTCTTGGCTCGCATTGGAGACTATCAAAGTAGGTCTGACGCTGACACACGACACTACACGGCCCCACAACCCCTCTGCAATGACGTGCCGCATGTATTGAATGTATCTGCTGCCAAAGTAGTGCACGTTAGACACAACACGAGGCGAATTAGGTACTTAATTAGACAAACCCTTTGAGTCAGTTTGGTAGGTACTTTCCAATCGTCCATTGGTATAAGTTTCAAAAGCTAGTTTTTTCGCCGCGCCTCAGCGCGGCGAGGTGCATATATACGGATGACAATGTCTGTGTGTCTGTCTGTCTGTCTGTCTGTCTGTCTGTCTGTCTGTCTGTCTGTCTGTCTGTCTGTCTGTCTGTCTGTCTGTCTGTCTGTCTGTCTGTCTGTCTGTCTGTCTGTCTGTCTGTCTGTCCGCGCATCGAAATAAGGTATGTGGCACATGTGGTCAAGTAGAGTCAAGGTCGCTGAGTACGGATCCGACGTCCGTTTCTGTTGCTAATTTCGCGTTTTCGAGATATTTACAATTAAAACATAAAAATGTCGAAAATCGACTTTTTCGCCGGATGACCTAGCGGTGAAATTTCTTCAGAAATGGAAAGAGCATAGACCGCGGATAATTTGTAACACAAAAGAAATTTTTTGGAAATGTGGAATTTGACAGAAATACTTGATTATCTGTTAAATTTCACAAAATGACAAAAATAGAAGGTCGTTTATTGACAAATGTGAATGCAGAAATGGAAAGGTCTAGTGGCATTAAGAGACGCTGCCCGATAGAATCAACCCTTGAGTGGACACGAATTTTCGACCTTCTTCGATTTTGCTGATTTTTGGATATGTTAAACTAGGAGTAATTCTAAGCATCCTAGTTTTTGTCCCAGGTCGCTGCGACCTTCCTAGCGCGAGATACAGTGTGTCAAAGTTGACCTACTTGGCGAAATTTCGGCTGTCCAAACGACGGAAACTGAAATCGATATAACTTGCGCTACGCACCACGCAACGGGCTGATTTTTTAACACCCATTAGAGGATAAGTGCTGCACCAAATGCTGCCAGTTTGATAAGAATTGCGCCTGCCTTGCACAAGCAGCACCGAAAAGTTCGCTGCCGGCACCACCGTAAAAAATTCT
>JASAMZ010000954.1:0-11281 GCA_030248115.1 Linhomoeus sp. GSCO2_2 | reverse complement strand
TTCGTTCAGTTAGTATTGCTCTCAAAAAAAAATTTTTAAAAATTTTTCCAGAAAATTTTTTTTTCCAAATTTTTCGTCGATTCTGAACTTTTCACTTCTGACCAAAACTTGGAAAATTTTTTTCAAAAATTTTTTTCAGAAAATTTTTTTCGAAAAAATTTTTTTCGATTTTTTTACCGATTCTGAACTTTTCACTTCTGACCTAAACTTGGTAAATTTTTTCTCAAACTACCGTAACCCTCCAGATACAGTAACCCATTTTTGACTACGAGATCTCTGAATTGTATTACTACTGTAATATGGATATGTTCAACGCATACAAAGATGAGACAGGAATAGGAAGCGTCATACAGACTCTGCGCGGGCGCTTGTGGGGTCCATCGAAGTTTCCGTTTAGTACGCTAGTAGGGTCTTCCAGCGATAACTGACGGACTACGGTTATTTATGTATCGGTGTCAATGGTATTAGTTGTTTCTACAGACAATCGTTGACCAGTGAGTGACACATTCGTAGTTACAGTTGTTGAGTTTAGTGAAACGCAATTGTTCTTTTGGTAGCAGGCTCTGAACAGACAAATCAGTTGATCACAGGCGACGCCTAGGTTTCACTCTGGAGTCGTTGCTTTCCTGCAAGAATAAGAAGTAGGGAGAAGACAACTGGAGCCATGCAATCGCCTTCCCTGTCTATCCTTTGTGCCACCACGAGGTCTGTCGTCTGTTGGTCCGACTGAACAGCAAATGAGCAGACAGGCATGACTATAGAAACTAACTAGCCGTTCCTTCCTGTTGCTGAAGAATTCCTGAGATCTGAATAGCATGGAATGTAGTCGTCAATGGCCGTAATGTCCTGTTGCATGATCTGTCCTGTTCAAGGTCTGTCCGTTGCAAGGTCTGTCCTGTTGTGAGCCAACGGCGCTGGTCGCCTCGCACGCGCGCCGCAACGTCCGTCCTGTTCATTGTCAAGGTCTGACCTGTTGCAAGATTTGTCCTGTTGAAGGGTCTGTCCTATTGCAGGGTATGTCCTGTTGCAAGGCCTGTCCTGTTGCAAGGTCTGTCCTGTTGCAAGGTCTGTCCTGTTGCAAGGTCTCTCCTGTTGCAAGGTCTGTCCTGTTGAAAGATCTGTCCTGTTGAAAGATCTGTCCTGTTGCAGGGTCTGTCCTGTTGCAAGATTTGTCCTGTTGCAAGATCTGTCCTGTTGCAAGATTTGTCCTGTTGCAAAATCTGTCCTGTTGCAGGATCTGTCCTGTTGCAAAATCTGTCCTGTTGCACAATCTGTCCTGTTGCAAAATCTGTCCTGTTGCAAGGTCTGTCCTGTTGCACGGTCTGTCCTGTTGCAAGATGTGTCCTGTTGCAAAATCTGTCCTATTTGTCCTGTTGCAAAATCTGTCCTCTTGCAAGGTCTGTCCTGTTGCAAAATCTGTCCTGTTGCAAGGTCTGTCCTGTTGCAAAATGTGTCCTGTTTCAAGATTTGTCCTGTTGCAAGATTTGTCCTGTTGCAAAATCTGTCCTGTTGCAAGGTCTGTCCTGTTGCACGATCTGTCCGGTTGCAAGATGTATACTGTTGCAAAATCTGTCCTGTTGCAGAAGCTCTGTCCTGTTGCGAGCCAATGGCGCTGGCCGCCTCGTGCGACCATACTGTTGCAAGATTTGTCCTGTTGCAAAATTTGTCCTGTTGCAAAATCTGTCCTGATGTAAGATCTGTCCTGTTGCAAGATCTGTCCTGTTGCAGGGTCTGTCCTGTTGCAAGATCTGTCCTGCTGCAGGGTCTGTCCTGTTGCCACGTCTGTCCTGTTGCAAGATCTGTCCTGTTGCAAGATTTGTCCTGTTGTAAGATCTGTCCTGTTGCACGATCTGTCCTGTTGCAGGGTCTGTGTTGTTGCAAGATCTGTCCTGTTGCAGGGTCTGTCCTGTTGCAAGATTTGTCCTGTTGCAAGGTGTGTCCCGTCGCAAGATTTGTCCTGTTGCAAAATCTGTCCTCTTGCAAGGTCTGTCCTGTTGCAAGATCTATCCTGTTGCGAAATCTGTCCTGTTGCAAGATTTGTCCTGTTGCAAGATTTGTCCTGTTGCAAAATCTGTCCTGTTGCAAGGTCTGTCCTGTTGCACGATCTGTCCTGTTGCAAGATGTGTCCTGTTGCAAAATCTGTCCTATTGCAGAAGGTCTGTCCTGTTGCGAGCCAATGGCGCTGGTCGCCTCGCGCGACCATCCTGTTGCAAGATTTGTCCTGTTGCAAAATTTGTCCTGTTGCAAAATCTGTCCTGTTGTAAGATCTGTCCTGTTGCAAGACCTGTCCTGTTGCAGGGTCTGTCCTGTTGCAAGATCTGTCCTGTTGCAAGCGAAATAGTCGCTGAAGCGGCTAGAATTGCCTGCGCGAGCATTGTCGTACTGTCGCACTGCCGCACTGTTCGCTTTTGCAAGGCTCTGCTACCGTGCATTGCCGTAGTGTTCAGGCAAAGCAAATTGACGAATGGGTTCGCCGCGTTGACGCGCGCGAAATATATGCTACCTTCTTTCCATGGCACAGCCAGAAACACAATTCCAACATACGCATGCATCCCTGTTACCTACACTTTCTTTGCATCTCTGCTTCACTTCGTGAGCTTCCCTCTTTGAATTTCAAATGGGTTACGGTAACCGATGACAATACAATTTGTTCTTTTGGCGCCAAAACTTGTGAAGCCAATCATTGTGAAGCTGACAATTAGTCAGACCAATCATCACGAAGTTTGACGGCACCCCGCCCAGAACGCGCCATTGGGGCGCAGCGCTTGGATCTTGTCTGTTCATTTTGCGTTGTGCGGTTTAAAATTAATTTTGATAAAAAGTCTCAACGGCGGCTGTCATGTGTTGACACAGCCACATCGACACGTTGAGTGTGCCAATCTCAAGAAGTGGTCGCCGCGCCGCCGGCCATGAAGCAGCAACTGTTCGAGGCCGAACTGAAAACCTGGCGGACGAGCGTTTACTCCTCGAGCATCTGCTACGGCTGCGCTACTTTCGCCACGCCGAGGCGAGCTGCCGTCGCCAGTGACTGCTGTGAGCCACGTCAAACCCAACGCCTTGCAGGTGGCAGATACCCTGCTAATCGTTTAGCGACTATTGTGACGGCGATTCGCTGCTCAAATTCGTGCAGGACAACAAGTGCGCGGAGGAGCCACCGGCCGCAATCTGGCCGTAGCAGGTATCGGCCGGCTTGCGTCGTACCTGCACAAGAACCACGTCGCCCATCGCGACGTCAAGGTGTGCAAGGGCGGCGTCATGAGCGCCTGCATTGGCGTGTGTAAGCGTTTCTCAGTGGCCCTTGACATGTTCGAACTCCGTTTGGCCCCCAAAATCTTCCCCGGATTTAGCTTACCTTAACAGATTTCTATCTAAACAGTGGAGAATTTTTATACTCCACAAAAAAGTGTGGAGTATATAGCGATTGTGCGCGAAACGCAGTAATTTTAACCGGATGGGGTTCGCGCGTGCAGCGGCCGATTTGCAAACGGTCTTTTGCGTTGGGTAGGTGGTCTAGTGGGTGGGCAACCTGCACGACATATGGGGTCACGCTCCGGGACCCCGTTGGCGGGAAATTAACCAGGCAAGTCGTCCGGGGGACGCAGTATACTCCACAAATTTGAACTCCTACGCACGGTGACTCCTCTCCTGTTGTGGCCTCCTGACACCCCCAATCGCAAAACTAATGCCGAATTCGTGATCTACATCCCAGAATACCCCAGAATCGACATACAACACCCCTAACTTCCTATGGACTCGTAGAACCAAAATTCTGCACTTGGGGTATGGTAGCATGCGAATTCGTCATAGGTACGCTTAAACTTCATCTAAACGCTAAACGAATGCCAAATTCGTAATCAGCGCCCCCGAAAACCCCGAAATCGAGTATAATATTGCCAAAGTCGACCGGACACCCAAAATTCAAATGGACGCGGCAGGGTTACTGTAGATCTGCAAATTTGTCAAAAACACTTTTCTGGACCAGATTTAAGCGTAGAATCGTTTGGAACTACTTTTGGAACGATTCGGCAAAGCATTCGAGCGCTATAGACGCCGAAATGCGAAAATCGCAATTTTCGACCCCGGAGTCGAAAAAGTCGCAGTGTAAGAAAGTTTTTTGTGTTTCACCCGATTTTCTCCGTTCATGGCTCATTCGATAGAGGACATCTGGGAAGGAGCACCAAGAGTGGTCTCGCCGCTCTAGCTGCTACCTAGCTCCCACAGCAGCCCGTCAAAGTCGACCCGGGGCCAAAATTCGCGAATTTTTCAAATTTGGCGCCAAAATGGGTCCCGCAGCGATCCAATTCATTTTTTGCGTGTTCGGCACTATCGAGTACTACAACATATCAAAAGATAGTATATACCATTATATGCAACTTTTTCGAGTTCTACCTTGTTTAACCCATTTTCCAGTACTTTGAAAATTTAAATTTTTGAATTTCCCGCCAACGGGGTCTCGGAGCGTGACCCCGTTTGGTGTCCACCCTGCCCACCTACTAGGCCTACCCAACGCAAAAGACCGTTTGCAAATCGGCCCCTGCACGCGCGAACACCATCCGTTAGAAATTACTGCGTTTCGCGCACAATCGCTATATACTCCACACTTTTTTGTGGAGTATAAAAAATTAATTTTTTCAAATTATTGAAACGACTAGTAAAATGTATTGATATCGCGAAATACAATAGCGCGAAAAGGGAAATAGGACACAAACGCACGATAAAAGCGCTGGCATTTCTCAGGCTTTGACGTCAATCGCAACGTCTGAAAAAGTACTGAAAAACGCATTAGGCAAGGTAGAAGTCGAAAAAGTTGCATATAATGGTATATACTGTCTTTTGATGTGTTGTAGAACTCGATAGGGCCGAGGGTGGAAGAAATGAATTGGATCGCTGCGGGACCCATTTTGGCGCCAAATTTGAAAAATTCGCCCTTTTTGGCCCCGGGTCGACTTTGACGAGCTGCTGTGCGAGCTAGGTAGCAGCTAGAGCGGCGAGACCACTCTTGGTGCTCCTTCCCAGATGTCCTCTATCGAATGAGCCATGAACGGAGAAAATCGGGCGAAACACAAAAAACTTTCTTACACTGCGACTTTTTCGACTCCGGGGTCGAAAATTGCGATTTTCGCATTTCAGCGTCTATAGCGCTCGAATGCGTTGCCGAATCGTTCCAAAAGTGGTTTCAAACAATTCTGCGCTTAAATCTTGCCCAGAAAAGTATTTTTGAAAAATTTGCAGAGCTACAGTATCCCTGCCGCGTCGATTTGAATTTTGGGCGTCAGGTCGACTTTGCCAATATTATGCTCGATTTCGGGGTTTTCGGGGGCGCTGATTACGAATTTAGCATCCGTTCAGTGTATAGATGATGTTTGAACGTACCTACGACGAATTTGTATGCTACTGCACCCCAAGTGCAGAATTTCAGTTCCTGGAGTCCACAGGAAACTAGGGGTGTTGTATGTCGAATCTGGGGTATTTTGGGATGTAGACCACGAATTCAGCATTGCTTTTGCGATTGGGGGTGCCAGGAGGCCACAACAGCAGAGGAGTCACCGTGCGTAGGAGTTCAAATTTGTGGAGTATACTGCGTCCCCTGGACGACTTGCCTGGTTCAAATTTTCGCCTGCGGCGCCATTTTACGTGAAGCTTTCATCTCGCAATCTCCAAAATTGACAAATTTTTGCCTGCGGCGCTTATTTTAAACGGAGTTTAGTACGAAACTGGCTGTGTGTCGAAAAATTTTCGCGTGCGGCGCTATTTCACGCACAATTTTGGTGATAGATGAATAGTTTGTTCCAAAACGACTAGAAATAAACAAATCCCATTTCTACGAAGTTAAAGTCTCTGAAGACAAATTGAGTTCATATATTGCTTGGTTCTTTAATTTTACATTTGGCCCCTAGAATTTCCAGTTAGGGGCCAACTTGGCCCCCGGGCCCCAGACGAAAAAAAACCCAGATCACCACACCAAATTTCAGCTCAATCGATTGCGATCCAATTTTTTCGCCCGGCTTCAGCCGGGCGAACCCCTACGAGAGCTTATCGTGCGTTCGTGCGTGCGTACGTACGTCCGTCACGCTCTCATATCTCGGCGTTGGTAAGTCGTAGGAAGGCGATCTTGGGCTTTATGGATAGCTCTCGACTTACTGGTAATGTTGCTAAGAGACTTCGAAATTCAAAAGTTTGAATTTCGCGCGCTACAGTAACCCGAGGGTTAAAACGGACAAGGGAAACGTGCAGGAGACCCTGCAGTGAAGCACTCCGACCAGAACGGGAGAAAGCAGACCGCCACTCACTTATCATGAGAAATAAGGCCGATTTCCGCACAAAGATTCCCAACAAATTTCGCCGGCTCGCGAGTCGCGAGTTTCAGAGTACGCATATTCCCTCCACCTACAAGGACCGGCGCGCAGCTGAACTCCACCGAAATCCTGTAGACCAGGCCGAATTGAGCTCAAAATGCGCCATTTCGCTTCGACGACCAGTATATAGCCGGTGTGACGAAAAATTTGTACCCCTGCAAAATATGTACCCCGGGGTACATATTTTGCACGGGAAGCGGGTGCAAAATATGTACCCCCGTGCAAAATATATACCCCCTCCGCCGTATGAGATTCAAGCCGCTCGGAGCGCCGTGGCGCGTGGCACCGCTTCACACTTCTCAGCGTGAGGCGGCAAGTAGTAGCCGGAGACGCCATTGATGCGACCCGTTTGTCATCGCACGACAGGTTTACTGAGGCGGCAAGTTTTGGATGATTCAACATGGAAGAAGATTAGAAGACAAAGTAAAAGAGATCATTGACTACTGCATGTCTACGCAACTTAGCAGTATAGAGGCCGACGTTCAATCGCCGCAGGAAATTCTCCAAATCAAAATGTCTTTTAGCTCGAGAAACTGTTCGCCATCGTTTCGCGGCACACTCGAGATATTCTCGAAGCCCAGTATGGCACCTTTAGCCAGCATGGAATAACTCTACGGCTGGTCTACTTGTCCCTGCTGTGACGTTATTGTTGCATCTGAATTCTGTCAATTACCACTCGCGTCAGTTTTAATGCGACAATAGGCCCTGCGACACTGCCTTACATTGGTTTGGTTATGCGAGCGCTGAAGGTGGTTTGTTCTGAAGAAATGGCCGTTGCACAAACGAACAACAGGGGTACATATTTTGCACGGGGGGTACAAATTTTGCGCGTGAAATTGGTGCGAAATATATACCCCGGGGTACAAATTTTGCACGACTTCATGCAAAATAAGTACCCCGGGGTACATATTTTGCGGGGTACATATTTTGCACCACACCGGCAGCTAATATTCGGGGCTGCGCCAATCGCAGACTCGCCTTGCCATTTTCGACGGGATAATAGACAATTCATGCGCAATTGCTCACTTTACCACGCCGTCTTTTCGCACTGCATTTCCTTCAATAGTGAAGTTTGAATGCGCGCGCAGATTTGAGTTACAACATAGTTTGAGGAGAGTACGGTAAAAGTTGCATTCCAATTTGAATGTCGGCATTAGGAAAGTGGCTGTTTGAAGGCAAAATCGACACAAATTGGAGAAACCAATAGCGAATTTGCGTTCCTCGCTGCGAAATACCCTAGAATCGACACTTCAACCGCACAATTACCACACTTTCAGTTTCGTCAACGTAGGGCTACGGTAGGTCGATTTTCGACAAAAACTCGCCAATCTTGATCTGAAACGCTAAAATAACGCCAGATTCGGCATCAGCGACCTCGAAAGCACCGGGATCGACTCCAACATTGATTTTGACCACCCGGGTGGAAATTCGAATTTTGGACGCGGCCGGGGTACGGTAGCCGAAAAAATATTTTTGAAAATCGATTCCGGATCAGTTTTCAACGGGGAATCGCGTGGTGCAGTCCATTTGGCCATAAATCGTCGCAATCGGGCGCTAAAACGGCCGAAAGTCAAAAATTGGAATTTTCGACCCCCGACGGAGACCCGTTGCGACAGCAGAACTCAAGATTTCCTCGGCGGGTTTCGGCGATTGTGGCCTTAAACGAAAGAGAACATGATAATCTTGCCGATTTGAGATATCTGGCCCGATCCAACAACTCCCTGATTTACTAGGATTTTTTACGGCAAATTTTTGTCAAAAAATCCCTTTCGGCTACCGTAACCCGAGAACGCGTCGGCCGATTGACTCGGGGGTTTTTTTTCCACCCTTCGTCTCGTCGAGGGCTATAACATACCCAAACGGCATCAAAATCGGCCCATTACTCGAGGAGTTGCTATTGACGGAACACCTCTCCAGTAAGTAAAAATTCAAATTTTTGAATTTTTCTCAAAATTTTTCCACCACGCGAAAAAAACGAAGGCCCGAGCACCCCTACTATCCCTCGAGAGCTATCGATTAAAAAAAACCCCGTCCAAATCGGATGAGAAATGAGGCACGAAAGTGAGTGGCAAAAATTTTGATTGGGAGCAGCTCCACTATAGCACTCCGCCCCTTTTGGGGTCGGAGTGCTAAAAACGGCTCTAACTCGCTCGTCTTACGTCGTAGAGCGGCGTGTGACGGGTCAACTAAAAGGTCTCGACGTGCTCTTAGGTTTGGCATAAAAAGGTTCTTAATTACGCAAACACGCACCACGAAAAGCGACATTCTCGCGTTTTTAACGCACAAATCGCTCTAACTCGCTCAGCGTGCGTCGTAGGGAGATGATCTTGGGTTGGTTGGATAGCTCTCGACTCACTGATCATTTGTTCTACTATTGGTCGAAACTCAAAAGTTTGAATTTCGGGAGCTACAGTAACCCAAAGGTTTAAAACGTGAAACTTATCTAACTCGCTCTCGCTCGTCTTTCGTCGTAGAGAGACGATCTTGAGTTCGCTGAGTAGGTTTCGGCACACTGATAATTCCGTTAAGAGAAGTCGAAATTCAAAAGTTTGAATTGCGCGCGCTACAGTGACCTGAAGGACGAAGGTCCAAAACGCAAAACGGCTCTAACACGCTCGTCTTACGTCGTAGAGCGGCGTGCGATAGGTCAACCAAAAGGTCTCGACGTGCTCTTTCAATTGACGTAAAAAATTTGTTAATTGCACAAACACGCACCACGAAAAGCGACATTCTCGCGCTTTTGGCATAGAAATCGCTCTAACTCGCTCAGCGTGCGTCGTAGAGAGACGATCTTGAGTTGCTGGATAGCTCTTGACTAACTGATCATTTCTTCTTCTATTAGTCGAAGCTCAAAAGTTTGAATATCGCGAGCTACAGTAACCCAAAAGTTTAAAGCGCAAAACTTCTCTAACTCGCTCGTCTTTCGTCGTAGAGAGACGATCTTGAGTTTGTTGAATAGGTTTCGTCACACTAATCATTCCGTTAACAGAAGTCGAGATTCGAAAGTTTGATTTTGGCGAGCTACAGTAACTCAAAGGTTCAAACAGCAAATCGGCCCTAACTCGCTGGTCTTACGTTGTAGAGCGGCATTCGTTCGACCGTTTGAAGCTTACGTTGAGGCAGTTGTTGAACGGTCATTCCTAAAGCAATACTTTTGTTTTTTAAACCCTTGTCTTACGAACAACCTTGTCTGCTAAGAAAATTAATCCCGGGCGATCCCAATGTTGCCCTGCAACAATCGCTCAGAAATGCGTGTGTCTTGCTCAAAAAATAATCCCGGGCGATCCCAATGTTGCCCTGCAAGAACCCCTCAGAAAGGAGCGTGTCAGAAGTAGCGCATGAATAGTAGACTCCGGGCGGGCGCGCGTCATATCCGAAAGGCTTCGAAATACTTTACAAAAGTATCCACTCTTTTACTCTTCCACTTTAAAATACTCACAAACCACTCTGTATTAATACCAGGCAAGTCGTCCAGGGGACGCAGTATACTCCACAAATTTGAACTCCTACGCACGGTGACTCTTCTGCAGTTGTGGCCTCCTGGCACCCCCAATCGCAAAAGCAATGCTGAATTCGTGGTCTACATCCCAAAATACCCCAGATTCGACATACAACACCCTAGTTTCCTATGCACTCCGGGAACTGAAATTCTGCACTTGGGGTACAGTAGCATACAAATTCGTCGTAGGTACGTTCAAACATCATCTATATACTGAACGGATGCTAAATTCGTAATCAGCGCCCCCGAAAACCCCGAAATCGAGCATAATATTGGCAAAGTCGACCTGACGCCCAAAATTCAAATCGACGCGGCAGGGATACTGCAGCTCTGCAAATTTTTCAAAAATACTTTTCTGGGCCAGATTTAAGCGCAGAATTGTTTGAAACCACTTTTGGAACGATTCGGCAACGCATTCGAGCGCTATAGACGCTGAAATGCGAAAATCGCAATTTTCGACCCCGAAGTCGAAAAAGTCGCAGTGTAAGAAAGTTTTTTGTGTTTCGCCCGATTTTCTCCGTTCATGGCTCATTCGATAGAGGACATCTGGGAAGGAGCACCAAGAGTGGTCTCGCCGCTCTAGCTGCTACCTAGCTCGCACAGCAGCTCGTCAAAGTCGACCCGGGGCCAAAAATGGCGAATTTTTCAAATTTGGCGCCAAAATGGGTCCCGCAGCGATCCAATTCATTTCTTCCACCCTCGGCCCTATCGAGTTCTACAACACATCAAAAGATAGTATATACCATTATATGCAACTTTTTCGACTTCTACCTTGCCTAATGCGTTTTTCAGTACTTTGAAAAAATTAATTTTTTAATTTCCCGCCAACGGGGTCCCGGAGCGTGACCCCATATGTCGTGCAGGTTGCCCACCCACTAGACCTACCCAATGCAAAAGACCGTTTGCAAATCGGCCGCTGCACGCGCGAACCCCATCCGGTTGAAATTACTGCGTTTCGCGCACAATCGCTATATACTCCACACTTTTTTATACTCCACAACCAGGCAAGTCGTCCGGGGGACGCAGTATACTCCACAAATTTGAACTCCTACGCACGGTGACTCCTCTGCTGTTGTGGCCTCCTGACACTCCCAATCGGAAAACTAATGCCGAATTCGTGATCTACATCCCAGAATACCCCAGAATCAACATACAACACCCCTAACTTCCTATGGACTCGTAGAAACGAAATTCTGCAGTTGGGGTACGGTAGCATGCGATTTCGTCATAGGTACGTTCAAACATTATCCAAACGATAAACAAATGCCCAATTCGTATTCAGCGCCCCCGAAAACCCCGAAATCGAGTATAATATCGCAAAAGTCGACCCGACACCCACAATTCAAACGGACGCGGCAGGGATACTGTAGCTTCGAAAATTTTTCCAAAACACTTTTCTAGACCAGATTTAAGCGTAGAATCGCTT